>JAPJBO010001470.1:0-43585 GCA_030068145.1 Diplonema papillatum | reverse complement strand
GGGGGGGGGGGGCAGCCGGCTGATGGATGGATGGATGGTTCTTAACAAGATGCCTGGGGGGGGGTAGCACGGTGAACCTCATGCTGATCATCTGCCTGAAAAATTCCGGTAAACTGTGGAAAACGGCACAAAATCCGAGAAAATAGTCGGAATAGTGACATTTCCGTTGAAAATGCTCAGTCAGCTATTTTAGCTATTTTAGCTATTTTAGCTATTTTCAGCTATAGCTAGCTAGCTATAGCTAGCTATCAGCTAGCTATAGCTAAGTCTCACACTGCTATTCGAGCCAACCCGGCTTTTCTTCATGAAAAAAGTGTATCACCCATTCCACGAAAAAGTGTCACAGATTTCGGCTTTTTTCGGATTTCTGCCGAAGATTTCCATCTGCAGGTCCGAAAATGGTCGGTTTCGAGATTTTGAGGACACGTTTGAATCCGTTGAGGACAGGGCTTTCCGAATATTTGGTCGGAAAAAAATTTGGACCGAACCCCCCCCCGTAAATGGAGGTCGGCACCCGAAAAAATGGGGTCCTGGAGATCGGTTTTTTTTCTCTCTGCATCCAGGAGGGGGTCAGATTTTGATCGCTGGGCTAGCTGGCAGCTTGCCCATAATCGCGCATCCCAGAACTACTCGAAAACCAAAAGATTTCCCAAAAAGACCTCGAAAATAATTTCCAGACGGCTGCTTTTCACACCGAAAAATCGCAAAAAAAAAAAAATCGGACCGGGGGAATCGAACCATGGCCTTCAGGCAGTGTGAGGTTTAGCTACAGTAGCCTTTTGTAGCAGCTATAGCCGCTACAGTTTTTAGCTACTGTAGCTCCTGTAGCCTTTTGTAGCCTTTTGTAGCCTTTTTTTTGTGCTATCAAAATACGATTCAAACCCATGTGAAACGTCACCCAAACCCGAATTCCGCCTGATTTTCCACTTTTTTTGACGATTGTGGCGTCTGTCAGTCACTCAGTGTCAGCAGCGTTCACGTTCTTGCTCTGTAGCAGTGTACGGTCTCCTGCACTGGCACAGGCTGCAGTAGGGGAAGGCTCTTGCAACTGCAGGCTACAATAGCGAGTCCAACAGTGTGGAGGCTGGCCCCGGGGCGTCGGGGCTGAGCTGGCCCAAGAATGGGTTGTTCTTCGGGTGCGCACTTTGAAAACAACCAAGGAAATCGGCCGCCCCTGTCAGTCAGTCGTGCGGTCTGGGGGCTGGCCGGTGCCGGGGCTCTTTTTTCTCCGACGCTGAGAATGGACTACTACAACAGGGGGGCAGTTTCTACTGTTTCAACGTTTCAACAGTAGATCCATTCCCAGTGCCGCCGCGGGGCTCTCCGCGCGAGGTTGAGCCCCGGCAGGGACTTCCAAACTTGGACCAAAACCAATACAAAAACACGTGCGTATCCTTAGCTTTGTGTACTGGCCCTCTACAGTACGGGCAGGACAGTAAGACAGCCGGACCGTGGCTGCACCTGGAGTCTTTCACCAAGAGTAGCTTTTTGCCCGACATTCTGCATCAGCATCAGTTCGGTCTTGATTCAGAGTCTGACGCTTCTCGGCGAGCATCGCGGTAGCCGGGTGAGTGACTGAGCCTCTTGTCGACTGTGACGCATGCCGTGTTGGCTACACGGCCTGCTGATACTGGTGGCTGTTGAAAGCCTGTATCACAGGCTGCAGTCCGATGAGGACGAGTCACGCATCCAAGCCACTACTATTGCGCTGCGCAGCGCCTGCATTTCAAGTTCACTGCTGAGCCGCACTCCCAGCAGAGATGCATCATCCGGCTACGAATCGGTACGTCCCAGACCCGGCCCCGGGCTGCCAACTGTAACTTGCGACCCAAGTTGCAAATCACCAACCACCACGAAGCTTTGTCGAAGGCCGTTAGCGGAGTCATCACGATTTCCTAAGAAGTCTACAGTAGGGTCGGGCGTGCGTGCACCCTACGACCCGACCAACGCTCAACGTGTGCTGCGTTGCAGGCTAAAGTTTCGTGACACGTCTCGTATTGCTTCCTTGATCATAATTTGGATGAGCTCTCTCGGTTTGTGAAAACTGGGATGATGAGAGTGTGGCTGCCGGCAGCAGTGCCGCTGCGGTAAGGATCGGCAAGGCCTCCGGGTTCAGTCGGCGTTTCCGCCAGATCCAGCAGTCTTGAACAGGTGGTGACTCAGCTGGGAATGGAGACTTTCTTCGAGCTGCCGGCCATTGAACTTCAATTTGAAGCCTACAAGGGTTTCGGCAGACGAGTGTGACCTTACCGAACGACCACCCAGTACCTGCATCTGCAGGCCGCTCACACGATTCCGTGACCACGTTTTGTCGCAGATCGCTCACTACTTTAATGCTTTAGTGGCCGGACTGCGTTTTTGATTCGTGCTGAGCGGCGTGCTCTTGCCGGGAGTCCCGCCTGCCGGGAGCGTGTGCCCGTCGAAAGCGCGCGCCAGGTCGAAGACGAGCAGCATGTGAATCGGCCTTTTTTCCGGTTGATTGCCTCTCCCTACCCGGAAGCCTACGGACTGAGGAGTCAGTCCATCGATGGAGGAACGTGGGGCGGTCTTTGATAATGGTCTCCACTATCTTCCAAATGGCAGGTGAGTGCGTTCTTCTTGTGGCGAATCCCCAGGAGGCCCCGAGGGGCTTTTGGGGGCCCCCGTCCGACGGGGAGTGACTGGTCTAAAACGGTGGCTTCGGCAGTCCACACTGTCTCGAGTGCTCTTCGCTCTGCGGTTGGGGTCCTGATTGGCTTCGCTTCATGGAACCGTCGTGACTCTGGCGCCCCAGGCTTCCCTGCTGCATCACCCTCGCCGCCTGCGTGGTTGCAGCCTCACCGACCCTCACTGAGGCTCGGTAGGCTGCAGTGCAGGGCCTGGCAGTGAGGCCTCAGTGCACAGGGCAAAGCAGGTGCCAGGAAACACGCCAAAATATGTCCAGAAAACTTCGAAACTGAAGAAATTGGGGCAAAAAGTATCCTGAATGGGCTGGGAACCCCCCCCCCAAAAAAAAGAGCTACAAAAGGCTACAAAAGGCTACAAAAAGCTACGCTGTAGCTAGCTATAGCTTTTTGTAGCTAAACCTCACACTGCTTCAGCTTTCCAGGAGGGTGCGGTTTAGGCTATGTTGCCAACCTCGGGCCTTTTTTTTTTTTTTTTTTGGAGCGCGGGACACTGTACTTGCCATGTTGGTACAGCGGGGCTGCCGGTATCCGGTTGCTTCCGGAGCGGTAGTCCAAAGAAATGCTTCTTCAGCACACTGTGAACGCCAGTCTCACAGCGACACGGGACTGGCCTGCGCGTGACTGCTAACAGGTCCGACCCGGTAAAAAAACCCGCGATGCAGTGACTCTACCCCCTGCATCAGGGTGGATCCGCTTCGTCCGGTCGCGCCCCACCAGATGCAATGACGATCCTTGCCACCCCTCGGGCTATAGAAAAGCTCAAGCGGTGGAAGAGGTCCTGGCAGGCGGCCGAAACGGTCCGGTCTTCACGGAGGGCGTTGGCGCGGGCAATGTGCCGCAGCTCCGTGATTGCTCCTGGGCACCAGGCCCCGAACGTGTCTACAACTAGCGGCACCGCCTTCCATTCCCGCGGGTCTGGCTCATTGGCGATGATTGCGTTGTAGACACGCTCCTTGACGGCTACAGCGTACGCGGCTGCTGCGCCCCCTGGCTCTGCCGCCGCCCGGGCTGCGTAGTGCGGCTGCGAGAGTTGTAGGGGGTACGTGACAGCGACGTCAAGTAGGACGGTGGTGCCATCCCGGACGTAGCTGATGTCCGGGCGCTTGCGCCGCGCGTTAGCGAACACGGCTCGCTCGATGGAAGGACCGAGCAGTCCTCGTCGAGCGAAGTCGGCGACGATGTCGCGCAGCGCGTTGTGAAGGCGCGTTCGGCGGCCGCTGCCGAAACACGTCTGGGCGTGCGATCCGTTGACGTCGGTCGCACCGTGTCCGCAAAGGCGGCACTCCCCCGGCGCGGCCGCAATTGGAAGCCCCAACCGAAGCCGGACTGCCACCGCCAGCTCGGCCGGAGACAACCACATTGCGGTATCCGCCTCAGGGTTGCCGTACAACCACGCCGAAGCGTGCTTGCCGGAGCCGCTTTGGATCCGCGCCCGGATCCGGTCTTGAGCCCGGGTCAGGGCCTGACCCTGCAGTTGGCCGGAGTGGCCGAGCTCCTCCGTCAGCGACTCGAGAAGGTTCTTCCTCTTCTCGGTGGCCAAGGCGGACGACCATGCCTTCTGTCCTCGCCCCTCGTACTCGGCTCGTGCCTGCATGACGTCCTGGATCTTCTCCAGGACGGATTCATAGGTTGCAAGGCGCGGGTCGACGAGGGACGCTTGGACGGTGTCGTCCTGCTGCCACGTGAGGTGTGGCAGCAGGGCCGGGGCCACGAGGGCGGGGAGATGCGGCCCCCCGTCCAGCGCCGCGGCGATGTGGGCAATCCCGCTCACGTCCGCACAGCTGTGGAGGCCGAGGCCGCCCATCCTGACGGGGAGTGACGCCTGTGTCCACGACGCGTCATCGGTTTCGATCCCGGTGATCGTCGCGAGACAGGACTGGGTGACGCGGTCGATGCCCGCGTAGTCGAAGACGGGCCCTGTCGCGCGCATAAGGTGCACCACTCCAACGAAGCCGGCACAGAACTTCGTCAGCGTGAGCGCCACGTGCGCGTCAGGTAGGGACGCGATCACCCTCAGCTTCCTCTCGGCGCCCTGTGCCACCCGCTCAACGAACGCGCGGATCTTCTCCGGCGATCCGCACGGCACACCCAGGTGCTCGATCTCATCGAGGGAGCACGTCTCGATGCCGTCTAGGCCCGCCGGTACCTCGGCGCCCGGGGCAATCGCCAGTCTGCACTTGCCCCTATTGAGGCTCAGACCGACTGCTGCGGCTCGCCGCTCGAACTCGCACAGCCATCGCGCGATCGAGTCGAGTTCCCCGCCCGTTACCCCGTCGTCGAGGTAGAACGTCAGGAGCTCGAGGCTGGCCTGGCTCAGCGCTGAGTGGTTGGGCGCGGCCTCCGGCTGCTCCTGAGGTGCCGGCTCCTGTGCTACTGGCCCGGCGCCCTCCGGATCCTCGGGGGCGCCTCGCGGTATCTGGGCCACCGGCGCCGGCGGAATCGGGCCCGGGGGCGCGAGGGCCGGCTCTCCGGGCTCCGCCGGGCCCCCGCCGTGGGCTGGGTCCTCGGGTGGCGGTTGCGCTGGCCCCGGCTCGTGCGGTGGCGGTGGCCCCTGCTCAGGAGGGCCCTCTCCGCCTTCCACGGCTCCTGCGGGGTCCGCGGGCTCCTCCGGCCGCGGAGCCTGAGCGCCCGCCCCCGGGGCCTCTTCCGGCGCCGGCTGGACTGCCGGGCCGACCTGTGGCGCTGCCGCAGCCTCGGCCGGCGGCGGCGGCGGCGCGATGACGTCCTGCAGCGCCAGGCTGAAGAGGAGAGGCCCCAAGGGGTCCCCCTGTTGCACCCCACGCTCGGAAGTGAGCGTTTGGTCTCCAACTTGCAGTATGGAGTGCTTCCCGTATGCCGCCATGGTGTACGCCAAGACCTGGGGGGCATGCCTGCTGGCGCTTTGAATGATCGCCTCCCTCTGCAGGGAGTTGAATGCGTTCGCCAGGTCGATCTGGAGGATGCCCTTGCCCGCCCCGCCTTCCCTGCGGTACATGGCCGCCACCCTACGGACGGCGAGAATTCCCGCGTCCGCTCCGGCCTTCACCCCGACACCGACCTGCCCGCTTCGCAGGAGCACGCTTTGCCCGAGCTCCTTTACCACGGTCGGACGCGAGGACCTTTCCGGCCACCCTCCGCAGAATCTCGCCGCAGGCGATGGGTCGGATGCCGCCCCCTCTTTTCACCAGTGGGACCAGCTTGGCCCCGTAGAGGTATGGCTATGGTTTTTTTTTTTTCATCAGCGCCCCATGGTTTTATCGGGGGTAGGTGTACTGTTCCTACATTACTCGCGGTCGGCCGAGCCGTCGGAGCTACCGGTTTCTTCGGGGAGCTCATCCCCCGACGCCTGGAAGTTCGTCAGCAAGGAATCGATCCTACGACCTCTGGGATAGTACGCAGGCGTCTTGCCACTGGACCAGGTGCCCGGCAAAAATTCGCTTTTAGCACCTGCTCAGTTGGAATTCTTATCGGAAAGTGCGAGATCGTCATTTACTCGTTTCCAGTGTCCCAGGACGGTATTTCTGCTCTCTCAGAGCTTATTTCGCCCGGTTTGCGAAGAACTCAAATGAGTCCAAAAATTCTCACTCGGCAGTGAACAAAAAAAAATTCCGCCTTTTTTTTTTTTTTTTTTAGTTCGGGCCACCAGGGCACCTTACTTCACTCCTCTGAGGTCCCCTGATGGGGATGGTGTCACTCAAACCAGACTGGACCGAGGAAAATCTGACGAATCAAAGATTCCCCGATACCAGAGATTGAGCCCCATCTCTCTTGCATGTGTCTTGTGTCTCTCTGGCATGCCTTCCGGCCCGAAGAGGCCCGTAAAGCCTGCCCGAAAACTGGAACGCGGCTCTCCGGAGCTGCCAAAAGAATGTGGTGACTCTTGCAAAAAAAAAAAAAAAAAAAAAGCGGAGAAGCCAGGGGGGGCGGCGACAGCCTACGCAACAGCTGTCAAAGAAGGGAAGTACCGCGGCATCATCGACAACGAGCCAAACCCCCGGGAGTGGCTCGCTGTCCCGCTAGTCGTGGACACCTTCGGAGCGTGGTGTCCTGGAGCACTCACGGAGTTGCGGCAAATAGCCCGCAAAAGCGCCCTCCGTGAAGACCGGACCGCTTCGGCCGCCTGCCAGGACTTCTTCCACCAATTGAGCTTTCAGGGAGCCCAAGGGGTGGCAAGAATAGTCATTGCATCTGGTGGGGCGCGACCGGACGAAGCGGTCCACCCTGTTGCAGGGGGTAGTGTCACTGCATCGCGGGTTTTTTTACCTGGTCGGACCTGCTCGCTAGCAGGCCAGCCCAGGTCGCAGTGAGACTGGCGTTCACTGTGTGCTGAAGAAGCATTTTTTTGGGCTCCCGCTCCGGAAGCAACCGGATACCGGTAGCCCCGCTGTACCAACATGGCTTGTACAGTGTCCCGCGCTCCAAAAAAAAAAAATTGATTTTTTTTTTTTTTTTTTACATAAGCGCCAGCTTGAAAGGAAATGCTCGACGATGCTGCCCGACAAAGAACAGAAGGGATCCCAAGTGCTGTAACTACCGAACCACGTGTTGAACGGACGTGAGGTCATGCGGGTCTACCCCTACACGACAAATCACACAAACACAACAGGTCAAAAAATCCTGAGTGAGAAAACAACACACGGTGGTGTAAGCGAAGAACAAAAAGGGATGAAGTGGAGTAGGGAGGCCGCGGTGGAGTGGGTGAAGCAGGCTACGGGGCTCCAAGTTCCGTCCGCTTTCCATTTTCGTCCGGACAACGGTCGACTGCGGCCGATTATCCGGTTGGCGGGGGAGGCCGGCGCTTCCGCGGACGCGTACCTGAGGTCCCTGCTAGGGGCCCTGGGGGGCGAGCAGCCGCCGAGCGGGACGGCGCAGTGGGTGTTGGCTTGGTTGGCATGCGCGTCCGCGCCCACGGCCACCCGTGCTGACTTCGAGGAACTGGTCCGGTCGGTGTCGCCGGACCGCGAAGACCCCTCCCCTCGACTGCCTGGCCGCTCCGCCGACGCCTCGCACTCAGACTCGGCGGATTACGCCGCCATCTCCGCCGCCGCGGCCACAGCGGCGGCCCGCGCCTCATCAACTGCCGCCACTTCTGCTGCTGCTGCCGCGGCCGACCCCTCCGCCGCCTCGTCTTCCGCTGCTGCTCCGCGCACCCCCTCGGGGATTCCGCTCCCGGGAACACCGGACGGAGACGAAGAGGTCGCCCGGGCCCTGCAGGTCGACGTGCAGGACACGCCCGCGAGGCGGGTGACGTTTGCGGAACGCCCGGACGACATCCGGCGCCTGGAGGGCCAGGTGGAGCGCCTCACCGCGATGGTGCTGGAGCTCGTGGAACGCTCCTCGCCCCCAGCCCCTCAGCGCCCATCTGTCCAGCGCAGCATGGAAGTGCCGCCCCCGCCTCCCCTCGTCGATGCCTCTCGCGTCCCGTTCGGGTCGCATCACGCGGGGGCAGGCCATGTTCCGGCGCCCTTCTCTGCCCCCCAGCCGCCGGCTCCCGCCCAACCGGTCCAGGAGAACCCATTCGCGGGGCAACATTTCTCGGCACCCTCCCAGACGGAGGTTTTTCAGCAGGACCCGCTCGACGCGCTGGAGCGCGGGTCCGTTCAATCCCAACCAGCGCTGATCACCCCGGGCCCCGGGCTCCTCGACCCCCGTGTGTGGCTGTCCTACGGGCAGGTCGAGAAGTCGCTGCTCCTCGTCCACATCCGCGATATTTTCGCGGAAGTCCTCAACGGGTCGCAGACCCTGGCGAACGACGGCCAGCACCTCCTTCACCACCTCTCGTGCATCCTGCATCTGATGGACGACTCCTCCGACCCAGAGGGGATGGTGCAGCTCGCCGAGAGCACCTTGCACCGCCTAGTGGTACTCAAAACAGGCCTCAAGGCGGGCTGGTCCGTTGCGGCGGACCTCCAGAAGGCGTACCACGAGGAGGACGTGGTGCCCGCCTTTCTCCGCCGGGGGTACCAGGCGATGCGGAAGGCGGACGAGCAGCCAACGAAGCCCGCCCGGTCTCGGGGGTTACCACAGACGAGGCGCGCTGCCCCTCCCCACAGCGCAGCCCCCCTTCCGCAGGCGGACGGGGCGCGCACCGGCAACAGGAGGAAGGGGTCTCGGTGAGCGTCCTGGACCGCTTCCCCCCACCTCCGCGCGCGACATCCGGTGGTCGGGCGCTTTTGTTGGAGCCTCCGCTGTCGAACGGCGAGCGGGAGAGACTTGTTGGCAAGGCCAACTCGTACATCGGCGACGCGCTGGCGTTGTCGACGCGACGCGGCGTTCACTCGGTGTACCGGCGCTTCCTAGAGTTCCGCCATCACTGGGAGACGCGATTCGGTACGCCGTTGGACGTTCCGACGGCGGTCGTTCTGTTTGTGACGCGTCTCCTGTCGCGCGAACTGAACCCCATCTCTCCGTCCACCGCGATACAGTACGTGGTCAACGTACAATCCGCGGAGAAGCGTCTCGGTCGACCGATCGAGAGTCAGCTGGTTCGAGACTTCGTCAGGTCCCTGAAGAGGGCGGGTGCTTTGCGGCCGACCAAGCAGGCAGTTCCGGCCACAAAGGAGGATGTGGAGCGCGCCGTGCGCCTCGAATCAGATCCCGTGATGCGTCTGGCCATCACCCTCGCGTGGCAGGGGGCAGCCCGGGTGGACGATGTCCTTACCAGAGAGGCCCGAAACGTGACCGAGAGCTCCGATTTCTGGTCGGTGAACTGGGTCGGCTCGAAATCGGACCCTTTCCGTTTGGGACAGGTGACCGGCGTGGTCCTTCCACCCCCGCAGGATCAGACTCTCCGATCCCTCCTCCGCTCCACGCGCCCGGGTCAACGTATTTTCGCGGGCGTCACGTTCCGCCGCGTCGTGGCGGCGCTGAAGAGGGCCAACCAGGCTCTGACGGGGCATTCCCTGCGCCGGGGGGCGCTGTTTCGCCTCCTGAGGATGGGCGTCGACCTCGACACGCTCCGGAGAGTGTCCCGCCACTCGACCCAGGATGCCCTTGTGCGCTACCTCCCGGAGGCGGAGGTACCCCTCGTCCGGGAGACGGCAGGCGCGTCGGCAACCCTCCTGTGAGCCTCCCTTTGGAACCGGTTTTCCCATACAGGCCGCCGAAGAGAGCTCCTCGTAACCCCCTGTCCAAGTGCTATCCTGGACCCGATGCTTTGTCGCAGGATGTACCCCCCCCGGCGTTTTTGGAAGCGATCCGGCACCATGGGGGCATCGGCGATGCCCCGCCGTCGGATTTTACGCCTTTCGTCACCGTCGCCTACGGGGGCGACCTCATCGTCAACGAGCTTGCCGCTCCTCCGGCGCAGCGCAGCTCGGAGGGGTATTTAGCGCCCATCACGTCCTCCTTCATGGATCTCGACAGGCTCCTTGCCATGGATACACACGGCCTACTCGGAGGCGTGTTGGACGTTATCAGGTCGCGTGAGTCTTTCGAGTCCGCGCTAGTCCGCGACGCCTCCTCTTGGCACTCAGAGGCCATAGCGCGCGGGACCTCGAGGCGGATGCTACACCACCTTCCGGACCTGCTGAAGTACGGTGTCGCGGAGGTAGCACACGAGCATCCGAGAGTCGTGCTCCCCGCATTCACGGTTCCCAAGAAGAGCGGGGGGGAGAGGTTCGTATGCGATGGACGAAAGCTGAACGCTGTCATGCCCCGACCGCCTCCGATGCTCCTGCCCTCCATGCCCGACGTGATCGATCGGGTGCTAAGCTCGGCGGTCGTCTACCTGGCGGATGCGAAGAGCTACTTCTACCAGTTCGAACTGGATGAGGGCGTCCGCGGGTATTTCGGCATGAACCTTGCGGGCCCACGTGGGAGTTTCGTCAGAGCCCGTTTAAGGGCGATGTGCATGGGCTGGAGCTGGGCTCCGGCGATAGCACAGAGAGCTTCTCGCGTCATCCTGCCGGAGACTGACGGTCTCCCGTGGGTTGACAATTTCATCATCGTGGGCGATTCTTTGGCCGAGGCGGAAGAGAAGTTCACACGTTTCGCCCGGCGATGTCGTGAGGTGAACTGCGTCCTCAACGACGACGAAGGCCAGTACGGGATCCCCCTCACGCAGTTCGACCTTTTGGGGCTGCGGTTCGATCTGGCCAGCAGCCCACCTCGGTACAGTATGGCCACTGCTTGGGTTGAAAAGCTGCTGCGGTCTTCCGAACTCGCCGTTTTCCGGGGCGGAGCCGTTTCTCCCCGGGCGTTCTACAGGCTGTTCGGCGCTCTGGTGTGGTTCGCGTACACAACGCGTTTTCCCTTGGCGTACGCCCGGTGCGCTCTTTCGTTCGTGCAGAGACTCTCCTCACGACTGTCGGTGGGAGGTCTGCAGGCATGGGACGTGCCGGTGAACGTTCCGGCGTCGACAGCCCGCGAAGTTGAAAGCCTCACGGCGACCATCGGGGAGAACCGGTGGGTCACGCGAGTGGGCACGCGCGGGGGGCAGTCGATCCGACTATGGTCCGACGCCTCCTCAAAAGAATGGGCGGCGCTGCTCGAGGGTGAGCCCGAACGGGTGTCACAGGGCATTTTCTTTGGTCACTTCGCAGAAAAGCACATTTTTTTGAAAGAGCTTTTCGCAGTGTTGAAAGGCCTCGAGCTAGCCGTTAGAACACACCGTGGAGTGTCCGTAGAGCTGATGGTAGACAACCTACCGGCGGTTCATTGCCTGAACAAGGGCCACTCAAAGAATTACGCGGCGAACATAATACTGTCGCGCATTTTCGATCTGGCCCGAGAGTACGGACTTGAGCTCACGGCTACGTGGGTGCCGACCCACGAACAGAGGGCGGACGAGTACACCCGGGGTACCCAGGCGAAAGAGAACGCGACGCCTGGAGGGTGGTTACCGAAGGAGGAAGATCTCTCGCCTCCTCCGGATCTGACTACTTGAAAGGCCACTGCGTGGTCCCTGGGGGTCCTGGATGGTGTAAGCGAAGAACAAATCAGATTGTGTTTGTATTGTATTTGCCCCTTACCTCTATATTTCCCCCCTTCCATTCGGAGTCGAAGCAGCTACGTCGAGTATTTTTACATAAGCGCCAGCTTGAAAGGAAATGCTCGACGATGCTGCCCGACAAAGAACAGAAGGGATCCCAAGTGCTGTAACTACCGAACCACGTGTTGAACGGACGTGAGGTCATGCGGGTCTACCCCTACACGACAAATCACACAAACACAACAGGTCAAAATCCTGAGTGAGAAAACAACACACGGTGGTGTAAGCGAAGAACAAATCAGATTGTGTTTGTATTGTATTTGCCCCTTACCTCTATATTTCCCCCCTTCCATTCGGAGTCGAAGCAGCTACGTCGAGTATTTTTTAGTTCGGGCCACCAGGGCACCTTACTCCACTCCTCTGAGGTCCCCTGATGGGGATGGTTGGGAGACCATACAATCAAGTATGGAAGCCATCCTTTACTGCGGAGCAATTTCCGCTAGCAGTACAAGTACTGTGTGAACTAGAGCTTTCATCTTGTTAATTTTTTTTTTTTTTGTGTCAGAACTGACAACCAGCCATACGGAGGCGAATGAACGGGACCGGGCCGACTGGAAAATCAGCGGTCAGTTGGGAGACTGGGTTAGACGAGTGAACGAACAATTCCAGAAGCTGACCTGGTCAAGGGGGCAATTCCCCTGGAGAGCGGTATGTTAGGAAGAACGTGGACGGAATGTCAGGCGGTTCTACATTAACACAGCACATGTTTACTACTGGTTCGGTTCGCTTCGTGTCTGCACATTTTCTCTACTGTGTCTGTACATGTAGAACACAATGAGGGTGGGCTCTAGGTAGCGAAGACTGCGAAGTTCGGTAGGTCCTTTGTTTTTTGGAGAAGCAGCAGGAGGCCTATGCAGTTGGTTGTTGAGAAAACTTGAGGCAGAGTGGAGGGAGGGGGATATCTAAGTGCGGCGCGTCTAAGCTTCTCTAATACGTGACAATGTAGTGCGAAGTGTTCTAACATGGTGGTATTCGTTTTTAGGTGGCAATGCCAGCAAATGCCATTTTGCAAGGCGTGTTTCCTCGCGTTATCACACAGGAAGTGTTTATTAACGCAGGAGTGACCGGTTCGCAGCGCTATCAGTGCTGTTTCGGCTTGTCTAGTTAAAGTTGGCTGTAGCCACGTGGGGAGGTGACCATCAGTGGCTCTGAAGTGATAATTATGTGGCCGGGAAGACAACCATTCCTTTTTCAGGGTCTCTACAACACGTGCCTTCGCAGAATTAAAATCAAGTGGGGCGGGAGTAATTAAGCCAGTGGCAAGGCGAGCAACATTGGCGATCCTGTCTGCGTGTTCGTTCCCCATTATGCCACAATGAGCAGGAACATGGTGCAGGACAATATCTGCAGACTCGTTGGCAGCTATTTCTCTCAGGAGAAGTAGGATTTGCGTCGCCAGGGAGTCAGTTTGTCTGAGACCGTTTTTAAGGGTCTGCAGACAGCACTGTGAATCAGACAGCAAGACAATCTTTTTACCAGTTAAGCATGGAAGCACATGCTTAACGGCAATAATGCCAAGAAGTATGGCGACGAGTTCTGCACGGTCAATGGTGGCAAACTTCCCACCACTCGTCATGAGCTCAAGGCTATTGCTAGTAAGCCGACGCAATCGGATTTTACGTCCACCAATTTTTCGCGGGAATGAGCACAGCAATTCATCCGGGATCGCGTTACGAGTGGCGAGAAAGCAGCCGGATCCGGTATTGTCGTTACCAGGCGACTTCGAAGCATCAGTGAACACGCGCAGGTCGGGTATAAAGTACGAGTTGACCGCCTTCCGTGCCGCCAGCCGGTTGCGTTCGCGGGGTTGCTTCTTGTGAACACCAGGGCACACCGGGACGATGCGTATCGTGGGCGGGAGATTCGAGGAAGGACATATTTGAGGGCCGATGAGCTCCTGTGGTTGGACGAGCAGGAGACCAGTGTCAGCTAGTTCGGCGCGCGCGGAGTGCACCCAAGAAGATTCAGTGGGGCGGGACTTGACGCAGTTGTCGTGTGCACGGGTGTGGGGGAGTCGTCTCAGTCGTTCGTAGAGGGTGCAGCTGAGCTTCTTGCAGATGAGTTCAAGAGGAAGAACGTGAGCTTCGAGATGTAGCGAGTGGAGCTCAGTTGACAACGGCAGACCAGTGATAATGCGTAAGGCGCGGTGATGATCCATCTCCAGAGCATGAAAATCGCTGTAATGCAAGCCAGGGCCAAAGACCCCAAACCCATACAGCAGGACCGGCAGCACGTACGTCAAGTACATCGTCCTTAGTGTCCGTGCATGGGCAGACGCAACTTTAGTTGAGACGGCCTTCAGGTTGGCAAATTGAGTCAGACAACCGCCACCTGGCTGGTTTGTGTGAAAGGCTCAGATACTGGACACCCACACACAGTTATCCCCCCCCCCCTTGTACCATAGCCCTTCCCACTCTTGCATGTGTCTTGTGTCTCTCTGGCATGCCTTCCGGCCCGAAGAGGCCCGTAAAGCCTGCCCGAAAACTGGAACGCGGCTCTCCGGAGCTGCCAAAAGAATGTGGTGCCTCTTGCAAAAAAAAAAAAAAAATTGAGTCTTTTTAGCCCATGGTCCAGAGGTTACCACACCCACACAGGGGTTTGTGGGTCGGTGGTTCGATTCCCGCCGGAAATCGTTTTTTTGGGTTTTTGAAACAACCCCAAAACCGACCTTTTGTCCATCTGCACGCCAGATTTTGGTCGCCACGCGAGCTGATTGCTTGCCCATAATCGCCAGGGATAGCTCTTTCCATCCCAAAAAAAATTTCCCAAAAATTCCAAAATTTTGACCCAAAACGGGCTGCTTTTCAGACGGAAAATCTGTGACACTTTTTCGTGGAATGGGTGGTATTGTTTTTGGAAAGAGCCGGGCAGGCTTTTTTTTCCTCGCAAAAGGATGTTGCAAGACACAGGCAGCGTGCAAAGCAGCGCAAGGTGGGCCCTATCACCTTGAAGCAAAAGGACAGGGCAGAAGGCTACACTGGCATCTTTCGGAAGCGTGTGGAGGCAAAACCAGAATTTGGGTTGGTCAAGTTAATCCAGCAGGGGGATGAAGCAATGGCCAAGAAGCTTCAGGAGTATGGTGTGATTCCTCCCTCCATAACCTGCAAGTGCAGCAAACAGCTAGACAACTTGGTTTGGAGAGGTGCCCACACAAGCCAGAAACTTACCTGGCCTGTCTTCTTCTGCAGAGACTGCCGGTTGACGTACTCGACTGCAGGAATTTTAAGCACATCTATTGGGAAGTCTAGCAAAGGTGGATCTCTCAAAATCAGCATTGCTGAGTTCTTCTGTTTGATACTTGGATTTGTATTTGGTGCTGCAAAAGCAGTAGTCCTTGCACTTTGCCCACTTGCACGTCAGACAGTCACAAAGTGGGAAGCTGGGTTTAACATGCAGGGTCAAAACCTTGTGTCTTTTTAAAACGCTCCCGCGGGGCCGATGGAGCCCTAAAAAAAAAATTTGGAAAAAAAAAAAATTGCTCAACTTCCTCAAAAATTGCTGCAGAGTTTGTTCCAAACTTTTAAAATTAAAAAGCACGTGCATCGTTTACGTCACGCCGGTCACGCACAACTTCGGGTCGAAGCTCGACCTATGCTCGAAGTGGACATTGGAGTTGCGCAAGCTCCCTCAGCCCCGCGAGAGATGTATACCGCATTGACCCATTGATTGGGTCCACAACGAACACCCACTAGCCCAGTGACCCACCTGACGACAACCAGTGGCCAACCACTGCGTGACTCAGTCACGTGTCAGTGTCTGGGTGTTTAACGCCCGAAGGCTGTGGTGCGGCCTTATAATAATAAGGCTTATTCAACAACCGGGAAAGGCAAGCCTGCGGCTGCTCCGTCTACTTTGTTGAAAACTGGACGCTAAACGGTGGTCGTGACCGACGGCCAGTGGGCATCATCCCCTCGCGTGCTGGCCCCTGGCAGCTGGATGCTGTCCTCTCTTGCGGTGGCCCGGGTGGGTGTCCACCGAGGGGTGGTTCCTTGCCCGTGGGAAGGCCGTGCTTCGCGCAGGAACCCCGGCTGAGGGGTTCGTCCCTCGCGCGGTCGGTGCTGGCGCGGTGAGAGTCGTCTCCTCGCCGCCGCCGCGGCAGGGGTGTTGCCCCCTCCGGCAGGGTTGTCATCCCTTCGAGTCCGACGACCGTTACCACACCAGGCACGTAAACACACGGAGCTTGCACATACCCAACTGTTCCCGCACTTCGAGTTGCCGTAGTTCGACCTCAAACTTGCACGTGGTTTCGGCCCCGCTGCAGCTGCACACATCGCAGAAGCAGCGTCAACGCCGACTGACAACGGTTGAGAAACGTCCCCAAGACTCAGAGTGTCGTCCCTGTTCCTCGAGTAAGTTGACTCCGCCAGGCTGGATGGCGTCCTGTAAATGGACCTGTTCCTGCACTCGATGCATAATTTTCATCCCAACGACACAAGAACCTGGGTTTTCACCCGTTTTCTGTGCGAGTGAGTGAGTTGCTTCACGGCGACATTCACCAGATGTTAACAGAACTGGTTACTGCAGTACAGGGCCACAAAGCAGCTTGTACTGGCTGGGATCGGGTACCTGTCGTAAAAATCCCAAAAAAACTCCAAAAAAAACACAAAAAAAGGGGGATATGGTGGTTAGACGGCAATTGCGGCCGGTTTTCAGGAGGGAAAAAAAAACCGAAAAAATTCGCCACATCCGCCACACGACTTTTTCATTTTCGTGTGGCAAATGTGGGCCACACGTGGCAACCGTGTGGCGACCAGCCCTGCTTAGAGTTGATCAAGATAGTACATGTTTCCTTAGAGTTGCCCATTATAGTACATCCCAAGATAACGGTTTTTCTTAGAGTTGATCAAGATAGTACATGTTTCCTTAGAGTTGATCAAGATAGTACATCTTTCCTTAGAGTTGATCAAGATAGTACATTTTTCCTTAGAGTTGATCAACATAGCTGTCCCCCACACTGCCTGTTCCGCGCGGTAGCTGTGGACGTGCTTGCCTACCGGGCATGATCGGGAAGTCGTGTGCCGATTTCCGGTGGCTGTCTTCAAGTCAGCGACGTCGCGCAGGCTGGGTGTGATCGACGGTTCGAACTCGAAGTACAAACCGGCACCGCCCCACGCAACGGTCACCCTAAACCCCCGGAATTTCAAGCGAACTTTAACTCTAGAAAAAAAACGGGTAGTTCGTGTGACCAGGAAATCTGACTGATACGACCCGGTCCACCTGCCCTGGGGACACCGAGCCTTTATTATGCCTTACAGCGCAGGAATTTAACGATCACACACAGGCAATCTAAACACCAAAGAGGACAGAAAACAAAGAGTCAACACTCTAAGACAAAGAGAGAATCAAAGTCAAGTTAAAAGGCAGCCTACCCGTGATTGGGAAGGGACATGTCCGATCACGACAGCCATGACGAGACAACCGTGAGACCAATCTTGAAAAAAACAACGAGCTTCGGTCCCAATGCTCATCTTAACTTTGCTGCACATAGACACATGAAGTGGGATGAGGGTAACCTCAGAGAGAATGCAGATTACATGGCATCTAACCCGAAGATGAAGATTGATGAACCACCGACGCCATACAATGACTATCACATGGACAAGGACCACGAGTTGTCCAAAGATCTCTCCGATGAGGACAAGAACCAGGCTGGATTCGACAGTGCGCACGCGACGGAGTCCGAATTGCACGCCCGGTTGGTCATGGCAGGGTCCGCCCTTGAGGGTGGTGGGGATCCGGCAGTAGCACAGGACGAAGAGGGGGCTTCAACTCCCGAAGCGAAAGCAGCGAAAGAACACGAAGAGGAGTTCAAAAAAAAGCGAAAAGCTGTTTACGCTGATGAAGGTGCAAAGTATGTTATCTCTGTTGTAGACAATCGCTGGCTGGGTGCGGTGCCTTTTTGGACCCTCACGAACATCACATTGTAGGCTGTCCTGCCGGGACGTTTGGTCGATGTGCACCTGACAAGTCTTGGAGCTTGACCAGCCGAAAAACTCTGAAGCTCAGCTACAGACCGGCCTGTATCGTATTTCCTTGTGTGCGCACCCCTCGAGTTCAGAAAGTCGCGCTCTGTAGTGAACAAGTAGTCTTCTGGCACTCGTAGTTTTCCGGTGTGCCACTCGTGGGGGGCCTACGGCCAATCGTGGCATACCGGAAAGAAACTTGTGTCCGAAATTGTTATCGTTCTACTATTGCTCCATCCTGATCGAACGTTGTCGAACGTAACCGTTTAGACTAGAAAACAAAAAAGAATCTGGCGATATTCTGCATCGCCGGCTTCGGTCATGTCTTCGCTTGTGAAGTGTCGTCATGCTTTCGCCTCTTCAGCTCGTTTTATTCGTCGCGTTCTGGCGCGCGCTAGGCGCTTCGCTTCCCCTTCGACCTGCCTCAAATCTATCTAGATGCAGCTGCGAATGAGTCCAAATCAAATTCCGACAGGTTCAAGGAGCTGCTGAAGAACGGGGTTCCTCTATCCGATGAGGATGAAGCGTAAACGCGGGATCAGACGATGCCGGCTCGCGGTGTCGATTGCTTTTTATTTCAGTGATATGCTGAAGTTTGGTGCGTAGATCCTCGCTGGTGACACGACTCGCAGAATGGGGTCCGTATCGCAAACGGATACTCAGCGTCTCAGTCATTCGCTCCGTGGATGTCGACTATTGCAAACCGCGATTTCCGGTTCGTTTTCCAAGGTGCTGTCTTATAAATACGTTTTCTTCTCCCACCCAGGATCTCCGTCCACTCCACCGTCTTTTCGTTTTTTGTTGAAAGCTGAAGTTAAATTCCGCTTCTTCGAGAGGGTCGCTCGGAGCCGTCCCCACTCGTCCCACGCATTTAACGTACATTTAATGCCGCTTCGCCCAAACAGACTCTGTGGTTAGCTGGCCTGCTGACAGAGCCGACGGAGCGCAGAAGAAGATACGTATCCTGTTTGGTGGGTTTCGTTCTCTGCCGTAGCTTTGCACGAAATTAGCTGGCATTGCATTCCCATTTTTCTACTACGGATCAAGTGCTAACATTTCCTACCGTTGCGGTGGCAGTAGCAAATCGCTGGCGCTCGGTGCACCTTGTGCCTAGCGCTTGCGCAAACACAAGCCGTAGAGATGGTAGCCACAGCACCTGCTCTAGCTGCCTGAGCAGAGCAATCAGGTAGCACTGCGCCAGGTAGCACTGCGCATACTCTGTTACGCTTCTGCTTCTTCGTTGTTCCACATGAACGACGTGTCAGTAGCTATCATCCTTGCCTAGTTAAGCGCCGGAGCCTTCTGGGTTGATTACGCCTCACCCGTCGCGGACACTTGTCCTTCTCTTCGAACACAGACGGCACTGGGCATGGTCCTTCGTCTGCGTGGGTTGAGGGGTTCTGGAGTGGTTGAAAAGAAGAAATTCATCTTGTTGATGTCACCCGGATACTTAAAAATCCCGAAATTCCAACGATTTTTCTCTAGAAAGCTAGCCCGTCGGAAGAGTCTTCCTTCATCGGACATCCCTCAACGACCCTAACTAACACACCGTGAGAGCTTTGCTGACAGGGCTGCGGAGAGTTCTCATACTTCTGGAGGCTGCGTGGAGAGAAGATCCGCGTCAGGCCGTGAGGCTGAGGCCGGGGTGTCCAATTAAAAAAGAGTTCGATGGCTGACCAATGTGCCAACACCATTCAAATGGTCTTCGGAAACTTGGAAGAACTTGTGAATACTCGACTCCATCATGCGCTATTGGAGTCATTTTCTTTTGTTACGATGTTTTGCGCTTTCTACGCTAACAAACGTCAACATATTTATTAAACGAACGTCAGTTGGCAGAAAGAGAACGGTATGCTGATTAATGCTACGTCAGCAGACGCCTTTGAAAAAATCAAATTCCAAGCCACGGTTGAAGGCAGGAATGCAAGCTCGTCAGTTGCCAGACTCCCTCTCTTGGGATGCACCAGGGTTCCAAGCGTCCGCGATGGCCGTGGTTGCAGGTCTCCGGATCATGAGACATTGGTACCCGGGGAGATGTCTCGCCCGGGAATAAGTCGTCGGCGCTATGAATTCTTGAAACGTTCGTGTCTTGGACTGAACATGGTGTGCGAAAAATGGTTCCTTTCTCGTCTCCGTTACAGCGACCACGAGACGTTTTCGCAACAGGACCGTCTCATTCGCAGGACGTAGCAATCGTCTATCCACTCACGGTCCTCTTCTCGCACACTCCTCGTTTCGCTGCTGAATTCGTTCTATGCTTTTCTTCTGTTTTTCGTTGCCGTGGGTGTCGCCGTTCATGCTCACTGCAGATCTTTTCGTTTTTGTAACATTTGCGACAGAGACTCAGCTTGGATTCGGGGATTTACTTACTGGGGGGGGCTCAAGTACATTAGGTATACTTTTGTATTTGCTGGGGAGGATAGAGAAAACCGGGTTTTCAAAAGTCTGGGTGCTGAAAGTCTGGGTGCATGGCTTAATCCTTGAAACAAGCATATGACTACTGGCAGGATCAACCAGGGTTCTTGTCACTCAAACCAGACTGGACCGGGCAAAACTGACGAATCAGAGATTCCCCGATACCGTATCGTGTCAAGCCTAGATTGATGCATGATCATTCTATTCATTCTTCAGCTTCAAAGAGGCAGTCCTCGATCGTATTACCGATAGCTTTCCTCGATTGCCTTTTTGTATTTCAACCATCGTGTCTTCCGATAACCTTGACCATTTGATCGAGCGCATACGAGTATGCTAACTCGGATCACAGGCGCTTCGCCCTCAGCATCACATGCGGGTGTGGGAACCGCTGCACCACGGGCTAAAAAAAAGCGCGCCATTTCTTTTTGGGCTCGGGAGGTTATCAGAAATTATTGAACCCGAATCTGAGGAAAGTGCCATCGACAGCGAAATCAAGCAGTAAGATTGGCTCCCGGCTTCAGGAGTGTTCCACATTGAACTTCTCTCGAAAAAGAAGCTGCTCTCGAGGGGGAAGCCCGTGGAAACCCCTGCAAAACCCCCACTGAGGTCAGATAATATTGTATTCCAAAACTATGCTCACCGAAACTCCCATTTCAGCGTACCTATTGTATTGGCCAATACTATTGTATTTGACTACCCCAGTATTCTCAGTCAGTTCGGAAATGCGCGTTGGAACATTCTTTGAGCGCAGCCGGAATGCGAAAAATGGGATGTGCAAGACACATCGATCTTCTACCCGTCTTGAACCACGGACCAAGGGTTCTCACACGTGTGCGAGGCTTAGGGTGTTAAACCCACAAGCCGCACTGAAAGGGAGATGTGCCAATCATTGAGGACGCAGCCCGGTCCTGATTCACTGGAAAGGGACTCGAAAGTATACTTTTTGGGACCCGAAAGATGGTGAACTATGCCTTGGATAGGACGAAGCCGGGGGAAACAAGGTCCGTTGCGGTGTTGACGTGCAAATCGCTTGCCAAAGCTGGTATATAGAGAACTGAGCTTTCGCAATCTGCACTGAACACACCTTCCCCCCTACCCACCCCCACCAAAAGGACCCGGCCTCAGCAGCCGTCCCCCACAGGGACCGCGACCCAGCCGGACGAGATACGAAAGACGGACAGTACTCCGAATTTCGCGAGTCCGGCCGCGTTCGTAGCCGAGGTCACGCTGTCACAGAGGGAAGACGGCGGACGGCTCCGGCGGTGGCTTGTTGCAAACCAGCTCGTTCAGGAGAGAGAACGAGCGAGCGCTTCGCTGAAGCTGTTGCAGTCACTATCAGGCTCCCAACGCGCACTCCTCCGGCATACGAAAGGGTATTGCGCTCTCGCTCAACTATTTAGGACCCGAAAGATGGTAAACGATGGAGAACTGTGCCTGGATGGGACGCCCTGGCAAAGGTCTCATACGATATCGCCTTGAGAACAACCCGACGCCCCTCGAGACTAGCAATAATCTTGCATTCTAGTAACCGCGCGAGGTAACTGAAAGTCCTTGCGTGTGACCTGCGACCTGGATTAGTAACCGCGCGAGGAAACTGAAAGTCCTTGCGTGTGACCTGCGACCTGGATTAGTAACCGCGCGAGGAAGCTTAAAGTCCTTGCGTGTGACCTGCGACCTGGATAAGTAACCGCGCGAGGAAACTGAAAGTCCTTGCGTGTGACCTGCGACCTGGATTAGTAACCGCGCGAGGAAACTGAAAGTCCTTGCGTGTGACCTGCGACCTGAAGCTTGTTGTGCTGCCATGCATTCACTCGCGGGCTCATGGTCAAATATTGCCGAAGGGTTAAGATAGGTAGCATCAACTACCAACATGCACAGGGCAGGTACATAACACCACAGAGGAATCATCATACACCATGGCGTCTCCGTCGCCTTCGGGCGTCGGCTTCGCGGCTCTCTGTGACACGGAGCCTTTGCGGTCACACGATCTGTACAAGAAGGGAGGACTTTTCGACGAATTTCTCCAGCTCCCAGCGGCTCAGCTCAGCTGGGGTGGCGTTGTGAGCGTGTTGAGCAGCCTGATTCAGAGCCACGGGCAATGCTTGTCGAAGCTGTCTCGCATTGAAGACGCAGTGTTGGACATGCGCGAGTCTTGGGATGAGAGAGCGCCGCCGTCGTCGTCCAGTCTCCAGCAAGGGCAGGCGGGCGTGCTTGATAGTGCGGTGAAGCGCATCCAAAGGACGGATGAGGCGGTTCAAAAGCTGTACGCCGTCCTGCAAATCGAAGTCAAGGACTTGGACAGCGCGTTGCACCAGGCCGAGGCGGAGGGCGTCAACGGGCACTCGAAGGTGAAGTACCTGCACTGCCTCCCGGCCTTCAGCACGTTGATCGAAGACATCCGCGACGTGCTGGTGCCAGTCGGAGACGGGGGGTCCGCCGGCGGCACCCCGCAGCAGCAGCAGCAGCAGCAGCAGCAGCAAACCCAGCGACTCCCAGCGTCCCCCGGGCCGGAGTTGAAAGCCGGCGCCAAGTCCTACAGCGGGTTCCCCGTGAGTGCCGGCCAGCCCGCGCACCCGCCGGCCAACGGCGCCGCGCAGGGGCACCCGGGCGGGAGGCCGATGGTCGGCCTGGAAATCATCGACGCCGTGCCCGGGTCTGCGGACCCGCTCAGCTCCTCCGGCGTGCGCGTGTTCGCTGTCCGCCCCGAAGGCCCGGCGGCGCAGGGCGGCGTCATGAACGGCGACTGCATCATCTCGATGAACGACATGCCCGTCAAAACGCGCGCGGACCTGAAGCAAGTCATGGCGTCCTGCCGCCCGGGCGACGCGGTCAAGGTGGAGCTCCTGCGCCAGGGCATCCCGGAACCTTTCATCGTATGCAGGGTTCTTCAATAAGTGAGGAAACTAAACCGCCCAATTAGACCTTCTGATCATGACCATTTGCCAATTCGCCACCCGAAACCGAATGAAAAGGTGCGGTCAACGAAACCTCTAGTTTCCCTTTCTCGTTTCTCCTCTCCTCTCGCGGTGTACAGTTTTTCGTGTGAGGAAACTGAACCGCCCCGAGTAGGACCTTCTGATCATGATCATTTGCCAATTTGCCACCTGAACCCACGTCGGATTTGGGCTCAGGGTAGTGCACGGGCAACGTTTAGTTTGGGAAATCGGTAGCCACTTGATCCGTAGGCCCGTACCGCCGAACACGTGAAGCTTGGCTCCCGTGTAGCAGGCTTTCTTTTTAACCCAAGTTAGCTCGAAGATACGTTAAAACAAACATTTCTTTTCAGAACCCCCGATCGCCACAAGCACGCACTAGGCTGAAATTCACAAACAAACAAAAGGTCGAAAGACACCAATCTCACACGCACATACAGGTGCACATTCGGCTCGGCATTGTTCCCGGATCAATGCAGCAGATCCCTTACGGAGTGTCGGCACAGCTCACTCCGCAGACCAGCTTGAGCGCTACAGCAGGACGCTCGACGCCCCGAGGCAGGTACAACTGACAGGCCCAAGTCCCCGGCCCGTTTCGTTGCCGCTGTCAAAGCGAACGTTGCACTCGCAAAACGACGCATTTTTTTTTTTTTTTTTGTATACGCACCCGCTTTGTAGGAAAAGCTTGAGGAGACTGCCAGTTGCGAGATCAAAGGAGGCTAGAGGGGGAGAAAACAATACAACTACAAAGTGGTTGTTGAACGCTTACGCCCACACGAAACACAGGTAAATCTGGGTTTAGTGGCGGGCGCAAGCGTTCAACAACCGCTTTGTGTAGTTGTATTGTTTCCTCCCCCTCTAGCCTCCTTCGAAATGAGCACAAGGCAGTCCCTCGAGTATTTCTTGCGATCGAGACGCAACGCAGCGCCGAAACGTTAGACTTGTAGATTAGACCAAGCAGGCCAGGAGGCGGCCGACATTGAAATTGCTCGCAAGCCTTTGGGGACTCAAGTTACTTGGCCCAACCAAAGTACCAAATGATGGAGTGCTTTTTGCAACCGGGGGACCTTCTGTTGCCGCGAAGTAGACTTCTTTTTTTGTATCAACCCCTGCTTTGTAGGAAATGCTTGAGGGGGCTGCCAGTTGCGAAATCTTTCAAAGAGGAAAGTGTGGTGTATCCCACACCCCCAAGGAAAGAACGGGGCAGCATCGTGATTTGGCGTCGCCCCTGCTGGGTCACGACAGGTGAGTGGCGTCACCTCCCCATAAGCGAGCCAGTCGCGCTACGGATCCCCCCCGTTGATCAGGCGGTGGGGTGGTGTCTCCCGTCGCGCAAGGCGAGACGCGACGGGAGACACCACCCCACCGCCTGATCAACGGGGGGAATCCGTAGCGCGACTGAAGATGCTGGGTAGCGGATTATAGCGGCGAAACTCAGGTGCTCCCGTCGTGTCACCGCCGAAGGGGCAGCAGTCATAAGGAACTTAGCTAACTGACAGGTTGGGTGACGCCGCCTCCCCAAGCCAGTTAGGGGGAAGGACGTGATGCGGCTGCTTCGGCAGTGACCCTGGTGGAGGAAAACCACGCGCACACGCCTGGGGGAGGAACGTGTTTTCCCAACAACTTGAAACATGGGAGGCACTCTCACACCTCAAAATCGGACCAACCACACCCAAGGAAAGAACCCGCCTTGACTGTCGACCGCAGCCAGAAAACACGGATCCTTAAAACCCGAAACAGCCCCAGGAAAATGTGGTTTCGTAGCCCATGCGAAACGCAGGTAAATCTGGGTTTAGTGGCGGGTGTACGCGTTACCCTCTAACCTCCGTCGAAATACATAACACGGCAGTCCCTCGAGTATTTTTCATTCACGAAAATAGAGAACAACGCTGGCTCCTTTGAACACGAAAGAGTCGGAACAAAACTTCCTAGTCCGGCATTCGCCGCCGCCCTTTTTCTCACGCTGACCGAGTGCGAGATTCCTTCAACTGACCAGAAGCCTGCAAACGAAAGTCCTTCTTTGCGTTAAAGCGACAGCGCCTTCTTTGGTTCCCCTTGGGATAAACCCCTCATCAAGACCTGTGCTCTAGGGACGGTGCTGCAAGGAATCTCTTCGGAAAGAAAGCGCTGGCGCGCATTCGCATTTTCGGGATGACCACCGATGTTTTGTTCGCGCGCACGCTACTAGCGGAACTCACCTGTTTTGGCAAGTTTCATGTAGTACGTAACGTTGAAACCGACTGCTGATATAGACAGAAACCCGTCGGCTAACTCGTTCCGATACAGCAATACGGAGTAGTACCGGGAGAAACTCCCCATTTCTAGTCCCTGGTATCGACGGTTTGCCGCGATGGTACCATTCAATGGGTCATCAGCATCTTTTGGATGTGTTGAGCTTCGTCATGCCACCTTGAAGTAGGCTGGTTCACCTCCACGATCACTTTTTTTGGATACACACCCGCTATGCAGGAAATACTCGAGAAAAGTGCAAAATCTCGAAGGAGGTTGGTACTCATGAGCATGCCTGTGTCTCCCCACTACTATTTGCAGCAAGGAGAAAATGCGCCGATAGCCCACAGAACACATGGAATTCTCTGGGTTCACAGTGCCGGGCGTAAGCGTTCAACTACCCAGCGTGACGTGTGCCCACCCCTCAAGCAAAAAATTGCCGAGCGGTGACAAATACACACGCCACCGTGTATACACATTCGGATAGCAGAAGACTGTCTTTTTACTGGAAGGAGCATGGCAGGTCTTGTCGAAATGCGCCACGTGTTGCGTTTGGCACTGCTTCGTGAGAGCGAAGTAGCTCCAGTCAAACGTCATCTGGGGGTGGCAATTTCATTGCACACCGTCACCCCAGGTACCAAACAACTTCCGCCGGTAGGATCTTACCTATGGAATCAACTGCTCTCGGTGGTCAGACTGGCTGATTCCACTCGCTGTTGTTTGGAAGGGGAAAAAAGACTCGGGGACGAGGGAGGGAGAAAAATTGTGTTTTTTTAATAGTACATCTGTACTGACGGGAACATTTCCGGAACAACGGTTGCACATGAAAGAGAAAACGAAGCCAACGAAAAAGTGCTAATACAGGAAAACCCGCCCCAGAGAGGTTTATACCCTGTACACGCGAAGAACAAGAAACTTTTGCCTTATCATTTTCATCACCTTTGGTCAGTTGATGCTGATCGTCCATTGCTTCGTTTATCAGTGCAAGCCCCCCCAACTCCGGAAATGTTCCCTTTATCACTAACTGCGGCCTGCTGATGATTTTTTATCAAGCAAGTTGAACAATCGCTGAGCCAACTCCCTCAGTAAACTGCAATAGTTGTGTTGTACCTCCCCCGCCTCTAGCCTCCGTCGAAAGAAGCACCGGGCGGCTCCTCCTTAGTAGAAGGGTAGAAGTCCCCCAACACGTGTACAGGGGACCGCAATTCTTCGGCGAGGTGAGGCCGGAAAAGCAACGGCAGGGATGACGACACGTCCGCCCTCCGGGCTTTTGTCGTCAGCCGCCGGCGCCATAGCGCATCTTCGGGGTGCACTAACTCCTCCACGGTTCGATGGGTCATTCGCCCCTATGGGGGGTGCGCCCTGCCCCCACCACGTCTCTCTTTCCTGCGGCCGCCACGTTCTGTTGCAGCCTCGTATTTCTCTTTTACGCTCGTGTGGCTATAGTACGGCACCGTTCCCACCGCTCGCGTTCGTCCCAACATCGAATCTCCCAGCCCGCGTGGTCTCAGCGTGGCTAAGTGTCCAAGCCCGTCCGAAACGACGAAACCATGCGGCAGGCTTGCAGCTAAGGCAGTGTGGGTAATTGACCAAGCCTGCCCTGACTGACCGGGCAGCGTACCACAGGCCAACCTTAACTTACCCAAAACGATAGGCGAAGAAACAACGAGAAAGGCGCCGCAGAGCGACGGACACTGTCGCGCTTGCTCTCGCGCAGCGGAAAAGGTCGCGTTGGCAAATACGGCGAAGATGATAGTTGTCTCAGGGTTGGTGAAATGAAAGCGAGCGTGTGGGGCAAGCCCTGACGGTTGTAGCGAAGCTGGTGCACAAGGTTTGCCTGATCTCGCACCTACTTTCCGATACCGAGTAGATGCTCTATTCAAACCCACTCAGTACGCCCGCGCCGTGATCAACTTCAGGAAGAGGAGCACCGTCCACCCTCTGCACGAGCACACACCCGTCCTGCCGCACGAGCCCCCGTCGGCACTGTTTGAACGAAACTTCGCAACTCCTGCAGAAACATTTGACAGACCTGTAAAGCAGTCTGGGAGAAAAATATGGTGCGTACTTTCTTCGCCTCTTCTTCGCGAATTCGCCTCTTCTTCGCGAAAGGGAAGGGTGGGTCCTGTATTTGAGTTGTTGTTCTATCGGGAGGCAGCAAACTCAATAAAGCCTAGAGCTGCGACTCAACTTGTGCGTCCGCCGTGCGGTGGGCAGTCGCGATGCGCAGGCGGCACCTGCGAACGGTGGGGGCAGAGGGAAGGAGAAGGGGCAGGCCGCGGTGGCGCAGAAGGCGGCGAAGGCAGACCAGCCGCTGGACAGGATGCCCTGGCTCCCTTCGCCTTCGGACCCCAAGGGCGCAAGGGCGATGGCGCTGCAAGTGGTCAACGGCCAGATCGCCGACCGGGGTGGACCTCGACGAGGAGAAGCCGCGGAACGGTGGACGCTCTGCACTCGCGCAGCACGCGCCGTGATCAACCTCAGGAAGAGGGACATCGTCCACCCTCTGCATGAGCTCACACCCGTCCTGCCGCACGAGCTCGTCGGCACTGTTTGAACGAAACTTCGCAATTCCCGCAAGAAACATTTGACACGACCTGTATCATTGAATTTGCTGCTGCTCACGATAACTTCAATTACAGGACCTACCCTTCCTTTTCGCGAAGAAGAGGCGAAGAAAATACACACCATATTATTCTTCTTCCAGACTGCTTGGCCTAGAGCTGCGACTCAACTTGTGCGTCCGCCGTGCGGTGGGCAGTCGCGATGCGCAGGCGGCCACCTGCGAAGCGGGATGCCGGTGGGGGCAGAGGGAAGGAGAAGGGGCAGGCCGCGCAGAAGGCGGCGCAGCAGGCGGCGAAGGCAGACCAGCCGCTGGACAGGATGCCAGGGCTGCCTTCGCCTTCGGACCCCAAGGGCGCCAGGGCGATGGCGCTGCAAGTGGTCAACGACCAGATCGCCGACCGGGCGGACCTCGACGAGGAAGAAGCCGCGGAGCGGCGGACGCTCTCGCGCTTGCTCTCGCGCAGCACGCAGTACGCCCGCGCCGTGATCAACCTCAGGAAGAGGGGCATCGTGCACCCTCTGCACGAGCACACACCCGCCACGCCGCACGAGCCCCCGACGGCACTGTCTGCCGACGGGGTTGAACGAAAGCGGAGGACCACACGCCCGTCGGTCGTGTCGCGGCGGCGGTCCTCCAGTGGCTCGAAGGCCGTCAAGGAAGCGTTGGGCGGCAGCACCAACGCCAGGGCGCCGGCCCCCGCCGTCGAAGGGTGGGACGAGATGCGGGCCCGCGACCACGTGGCGTGGGCGCGGTGCCAGCTGCTCGAAGCCGAGGCGGGCCTCCGCCGGAGCTTGGCCCTGCGGGAGCAGCGCTGCCGGCGGTGCATCGGGCGCTGGCTGGCAGCCGACCTGCGGGCGTCCACCGAGCCCGTCAAGCGGCAAGCCATAGAGGCCCTCGAGAAGGCAAAACGGGGGCCGTTGGAGGACACATGCCTTGAGGTCCACCTTGCATTCCTCCGCCGCCTGACGGCGCGCCTTTGGCAGTTGGTCGACGATGACCAACGCAAGGCAGAAACCCGTCTCGAAGGCCTCCTGGCGCACTATCAGGAAACGTGCCGTGTTTGGCACGTTCATGACCGCGTGGTCGCTGCTGACGCATCCCTGACTGCGTTCTGAGCCCGTCAAGTGGCAGGCCATCGAGGCGACGGAGAGGGCAAAGCGGGCGCCGTTGGAGTACACGTCCCTTGAGGTTCACCTTGCATTCATCCGCCGCCTGATCGCACCTTTGCAGTTGGTCGACGATGACCAACGCAAGGCAGAAACCCGTCTCGAAGGCCTCCTGGCGCACCATGACCGCGTGGTCGCTGCTGACATCACTGACTGCGTTCTAGTCGACGATGGGCGAAAGGCTAGTTCTACGGTCGTTCGCACTTTGAAAAGACTTGCTGTATTTGGCACGTTCATGACCGCGTGGTCGCTGCTGACACATCACTGACTGCGTTCGAGTCGACGATGGTCAACGGAAGGCTAGGAAGGCCTATGGTCGTTCGCACTTGAACAGACGTGATGTATTTGGCACGTTGATGACCGCGTGGTCGCTGGTGGCAGTCGGCGATGGTCAAAGAAGGCCTCCTGTCCCACTAAACAGAGACATGCCGTGGCACGTCCACGCCTGCGGTCGCGCATGACCGCGTGGTCACTTTTCCGTCTGACATCACAGCTTTGGGATCGAATATTCGCCACTAAAAAACTGCTTCGAGGAACCCACCAATTACTCCCCGCTATAGCTGCTGCTGTTAATTAGATCCCGAGCTCAGGTTGAAGTGGCCAGTTTGCTGGGCATCAGCGTGCTGCTGATATTCAGAAAGCTGGGATAGACCCCTCGCATCGAGATCTGTGCTCTATGAACGGTGGTAATGGTGCCTCAGATCTGTGCTCTATAATGGTGCCTTGCTAGTAACCTCTTCATCGCATAACGGTCGACCACCGATGTTACTGCGAACATACCTGCGTGCCCGAAGCAGGCGTTCGCCGTGAATGATAAAGCATGGAATACCAAGGGATCGGTTCCTTCACTGGATTTGTGATACCGGCATGAGCCGGAGTTCACCTTCCTACGACTCCGGTCGCCACAGGGAGGCAACCCGATTCTTCCTTCAGAGATGGTCCCAGCACTCTAACTCGTCTCTCGCTGTCTCTGCTCGTTGCAAGACGGCAAGAAAGAGAGATCTCAATCACTCACATTGCGTCGGGGCAATGAAAACATCGGGGGTTCTTTCCCGCACCACCCAGCCACCAGGTTCTTGGGTGGCTTCGCGACTGTGCTGAAGGATTCCGGCAGTAAACTGTAAACTGTAAGCGCGTTGTCTTGGAGGCCTCCAGACGGCGAATTCGCTTCGGAATTCACCGTCCGAATCCTTCCGATGGGCGCGCCGCTTCCCTCTACTGTTCGAGTCGATTCTACTGACCGTGCCCTTGTGTGCTAACCCAAGCCGCCTTCGCATCACTACTTTTACCAAAGTACACGGGTTCGAAGGTTCAGGCTTTCCTGTCGTTGTACCTCACATGAGACAGTCCACGAACGGTTTTTTGTCTACCAAAGAGAGTCGTTTACCCCTTTACGCTTGACCTGATCCTCAGCTGCGAACCATCAGAATCATCGCTCATCATCCCAGGCAAAGCGACCTCGAGGATAGGGATATTGTACCTGGGGCGTGGACAAAAGGCCTACCGCGAGCGGACAAAGGCTGTCCGCTCGCGGTAGGCCTTTTTTTTCAGCTCCGAAGGCCAGCCGGTGGCCATATGCACCCGGAGTTGTTCAAGCGAACTTTGCCCTCCACAGCGCTGGCAGAGTGCAAGTTCATATATGAACCCAGACGAACCTGGGTTTGATCGCTAGGAAACCATCTTCCGTGGTGTACGTGGTAAATTGCGATAGACAGCGGCCGGCAGTTCGATGCAGCACCAGGTATCGAGGTGGACTGGCTTACACATCATCGCTTTATATCACAACGGTTGACAAGCGGACCTGATACTTGCTTACAAGCGCCCTGCTGTTAAATCATCAGTCTCCCCTGTTGTTGTACATTCGGGTGGAGGGGTGCCAATACCTACTAATATTAACTGCACGTCTAGTTCGCAACTACTTTGTTGCAGTTAAAAACGAATGAATGCAGAATACGAACAAGCAGGACGAGGCGCTGGGGTTGGCGCGGATTGGGTGGGGGGGTGGAGCGGAGCTGGCTCCGGACGCTGGATATAGCCGGGGCCCATGGTCAAGGTGTCGACGCCGAAACGCTCGCGGGTGTATTTGGACATCGAGATCGGGAATGACAGGGAGACGAGGCGGCAGCGCGGCGGGCGGCTGGTGATGGAGCTGTACGACGACATCGTGCCTCGGACCGCGGAGAACTTCCGGAAGCTCTGCACCGGCGAGATGGGAACGGGGAAGACCACGAACATGCCGCTGCATTACAAAGACACCATCTTCCACCGCGTCGTCGCGGGCTTCATCGTCCAGGGCGGCGACTTCAGCAAGCACAACGGAACCGGCGGAGAGTCCATCTTCGGCGGCCGGTTCGACGACGAGAACTTCACCGTCAAGCACACCAAGCGGGGCATGCTGTCCATGGCCAACGCGGGCGGGAACTCGAACGGGTCGCAGTTTTTCATCACGTGCGTCGCGGACTGCACGCACCTCGACCGCAAGCACGTCGTCTTCGGCGAGCTGGTCTCCGGGTTCAGCGTCCTCGACCGGATCGAGAACGTCCGGACCGCCGGCAACGACAGACCCATCCCGGAGGATCTCCCGCGGGTCGCGTCCTGCGGCGTCGAGCTGGCAGCCCCCAGCCAGCAGCAGCAGCAGCAGAAGCAGGGCGGCGCCGCGGCGGGGGGCAGGCGGCGGAGGTCGACGAGCTCGACGTCCGATCGGACGTCGAGCTCGTCGTCGTCGTTTTCGTCCCGCTCGGACGAAAACGACGACGACGGCGGCAACCGCTACGCCGGTCGTCGCCGCCGGGGCGGCGGCGACGACCGGCGGGACGCGCCGCGCCGGCAGCGCTCGCCGATGCGCTCAGTTGAGCGAGCCGGCGCCGCCCGCGACAGGCAGCGGCCGGCGGACACTCGCCGGAGGCCCGCCGCAGCTGCGGCGGCGGAGGCGAACCCTCCGTCGTCGGCCGCCCACCACCACCAGCACCCACACACCCAGCACCACCACCTCCGGGACTCGAACCGCTCGCGGTCGAGGGATAGGGACAGGGATAGGGATAGGGACAATAGGGACCGGAGGGCGGACTACGACAGGCGGCGGAGGTCGCGGACGCCGCCCCGGCAGCCCTGGGGCCGCGGCGGCGCGCAGGGTGCGGGCCGGAGGGAGCGGAGCTGGGAGGACAGCGGCAGGGGCGGCGGAGGGGGAGAGCGCGGGGGGCCCGCGAACCGGCAGAGGGCCGAGCGCTTCCGGCGCTCGCTGTCGCCGGCGGACCGCCCGGCCAACGGCCGGCAGCTGCAGCAGCAGCTGCAGCAGCTGCAGCAGCAGCGGGGCCGCGGCAGCCCCTCGAAAAAGCACCGCAGCAGCAGCAACAACAACAGCAACAACAACAACAACAACAACGGCGGAACGGCGGCGGCTGCGGCCGCCCAGCCGGCCCCGCGGCCGGCGCAGCGCGAGCCGAGCCACACGCCGCCGCCGACGCCGCCCAGCAGCGCGTCCTCCGTCGCGGGCGACGCTCCCGCTGCCGACGCCGCACTGGCCCTGCCCGCGGGGATGGGCGACAAGGCCGAGCGGGGCGAGGTCGTGCCGGGCGTGGCGAAGAAGGAGAAGAAGGACAAGAAGGAGAAGAAGGACAAAAAAGAGAAGAAGGATAAGCGCGAAAAGAAGGACGGCGCCGCCGCCCCCGCCGCCGCCCCCGCCGGCGGAGAAAAGAAGGAGAAGAAGGACAAGAAGGACAGGCACCGCCAGCCGCAGCAGCCGCAGCCGCCGCAGCAGCGGCCCCCGTCGAACACCCCGGGGGAGCGCTTGCGGCGGCAGGAAAGCGCGGAGAAGGTCGTCAAAGGAAGGGGCGCCTTCACGTTCGGCAGCCGGTCGAGAACAGGGCTCGTTTCGGACAACATGAACTCGAGAGCATCCGGTGCGTTCAAAAAGGGGGCCTTCGCGGTGCCTCTCACGGGGAAGCACTGCGACCGTGCGTCGAACGACTACTACGGCGCGCCTGCGGACCCGCGGGAGGTGGCCTTCCGGCAGGCTATGCGCAAGGAGCACCAGCACGAGCGGCAGAAGAAGAGGCGGCACTCTTCTTCGGACGACGAAGAGCGTCGGAAGCAGCCGAGGAGGTGACACCCCCTCCCAAGGCGCAGCAATCCAGCATGCTGACGAGCTGTCCGCCGTAGACAATCAAGGATGCAGGATATCGACGCTGGTAGCAGCCTTTGCCGAAAGAGTCAGCACAGCGGAGATCGCCCTCTAAAGCTACCACCGGCGGCGTCCAGGCGCCTCGAAACGTGTGGGGAATGTAGAGCGTGAGGTGCCTCCAGTTGTCGCAGAGGTCGGACAACCCGCTCTCAAAAAAATGACCTCGCCAATTCACGTGGCGAGTCCAAGGAGTCTCTTGTTACTGCTTCCAATGATGCAATGCCGAGGACGCGGGGTCACTTGCACCTCAGATACAACGGGTGCAAATGCCGAGGACGTGTTACCTGCTTCTTATTCCAATGCTACAAATGGCGAGGACAGGGAGTCTCTTGTACTACTTCCAATGCAATTCCGAGGACGCGGGGTCGCTTGCGCCTCAGATCCCGCTGGTGCAATGCCGAGGACGTGTGTTGGCGAGGACTTGTACCACTTCCAATGCAATTCCGAGGACGCGGGGTCACTTGCACCTCAGATCCCGCTGGTGCAATGCCGAGGACGTGTAACTTCTTATTCCAATGATACAAATGGCGAAGACAATGCAATTCCGAGGACGCGGGGTCACTTGCACCGCAGATCCCACTGGTGCAGTGACGAGGACGTGTTACCTGAACTTCTGATTCCAATGATATAAATGGTCAGGATGAGTAGTCTCTTGGACTACTATTTCCAATGATGCAATGGCGACGACGGGAAGTCACTTGATCGATTGCGAGGTGGCAAAGCTGCAGTGGCGTCCGAACTCGCTCATGCTACCCGTAGCATTGATGTCGTAGCAGCCGCCCGTCGTCTCGCTTAATCCAGTGGCTCCCGAACACCTCTGTTGTCGTCATCATCGCAGCTAAACCGGCGAATGCCGGTGCGCGGACGCGGATGCTGTTGTTGCGGCGGCACCCCGGAGCACTTCACGGCTCTGTGCCTCCCCCCACTTGCATGCCGGGGCTCTATTCTTTGCACGAGGCGTCCTTCTCTCCTTCGCGCGCGTCTCAAAGCCGGCCCATCCCTTCCTGATAGACCGTCAAACTCAGCTCCAGGCAATTCTATGCCAGGGCATAGGTATGGACCTGATCGACCGTGGCTCACTGCGGTGCACCGTGATGAACAACGGCACGAATTTTGATGCAGTTCCAGGAGAGATCGGGGTGGACCGGCTTGGTCGCAGTCGCAAGTTGCAGACGACACGGGCGTCGAATGTGGGCCCATTTCTTAACTCAAAATTCCGTTCGGCATCTCAACGAAACCAAAAATCCCCCCCCCCCCCCCCCCCCCCCCGAAGAACGCGAACACCCTGGAGCCTAGCAGATTCCGATTCGGAATCCGTGAGACTGCCAGCGCCATGGGAGCTTTTTTCGGCGCTTCCCAGTGAAAATCCGATCGCACTAGACCGCCTGGAGTGGCTCGTGCTCATCGAAACCACCGCGTCAGCTTTGAGCAACCAGGCGGCGAGATTGCAGCCATGCTTACTGCCCATCAAAAGCGGCTAAAGTGCTGAAAAAAAAGGTCGAAATCCACCAATCTGTACGCCCATACGGGATCGTCGCAAACACAAAAAAATGATTGACAATGATTGTCGGCAACACAATGAAGCTGTCTGAAAGAAAGAGGTACGTTTAGGTCACGAAACGGGCTGAAAAAGTGAAAGGCGTTCAGAAATTTCGCGAAATTGGTGCAAGTGCCCGAAAGAGAAGAGAGCGGCAACCATCCGATCGCAACGTTTGCTCTGCCCGCGCCGCTCCTCTGCTTGCCCCGGCTCAACCGCGGACGTTTCCCCGGCGTCGGAGCTCTTCGGGGTCCTCGCCCTATGGGATGGAGCCAGACCGGGAAAGCGTATTGCGTGCCGATGGAGCCAGGGTCAGTGGTTGGGGGCTGGCCAACGTTGCTCTGCCCGCGCCGCTTCGGCTTGCCCGCGACTCAACCGCGGACGTTTCCCCGGCGTCTGAATTCTTCGAGGTCCTCGCCCTACGGGATGGAGCCAGACCGGGAAAACATATTTCGGATAGAGTCAGGGTCAGTGGTTGGGGGCTGGCCAACGTTGCTCTGCCCGCGCCGCTTCGGCTTGCCCGCGGCTCAACCGCGTACGTTTCCCCGGCGTCTGAACTCTTCGAGGTCCTAACATATTTCGGATAGAGCCAGGGTCAGGGCACCGGTGCTGGCCGGCGGCAGGGGCCATGATGCCGGAAGCAGGCGGAGATCTCGAGCATCGAAGCAGCACTTTTCTCGATTCAACTGCGGTTGATCGACAAGGGTGACATTCATTGCCAAGCTGGTCCACCTCCTCCGGGCACGATAGACCCCGTGATGAAGTTTAAGAGTTAGAATGCGTGGCCGTGAAGGCAGACACTTCTACAGCTCCAGGAGAGGGAACCGACCTAACAGACCGTGATGATACTTCACCGTGCCAACCAGCGGCAGGGAGTTCTATGCAGCTCCACCTGATGTTGCCCTGCACTCTACTCATATCGTGTCAGATATCCCCACCCCGCCTGAACTGCACCGCGGCTATTTTCGCAGGCGAGCCAGGCTCGTGGGCCAGATGATCCGCCGCAACAGTTGCACAGACCAGCCCAGGTGGAAAGTCTCCGAAACGAGGAAGCAACACAAGTTATGAAAAGCCGGTGCGAGCCGCTGTCCTCTGTGGCCAATAGATAGAACCAAACTGCAACCAGACTGCGCCTGCAGTGAGCAACTTCCTATGGAAGGGTTCACGCACTCAAGTTTCGACGTGCACAGCACCTTCATTCCCGTCTGTGGGGTACCATTGGTTACCAATGAGGTGCAAGACCAGGCGACCAAGGAAGGAGAGACCTGCAAGCATGCAAAAGCTTGAGTCGGGGTTGCCACAACCCCGTCCGCTCTGCCCTGGGGTTGACCGTCGACGGGCTCGTGTTCAGCGCATATGCCACGCCTTGATGCTTTGGGTTTTGGAAGCCGGTGGCCTCTTGCAGTACCGCCGAATACATGGAGCTTGACTCTCGTGTGGCAGACTTTTCCTCGGTACACCTGTGTTCACATCAAACAGGTGCCACTGCTAGATCCGTCCCCCGCCGGATCCTGCTGCTGCCCTCCCAAGTACGAATGAAAAAATTAAGGATAACAAACGAAAAGATTTAAAAAAACGAACACGCATTCTTTTTTTCCGCCTTCAAATGCCGCGCTTTCCTCGCTCTCTCTTTTTTTTTTTTTTTTCATTCTCGCTTTCTCCTCCTCAGAGGGCCTCTTTTTTTTCAGAGTGAAAGTTTTCGCGTTTTCTTTTTTCTTGTCGGTCTTTTGTTTCTTTTTCTTGTTCGTTTTCTTAGTTCGTTGTGCCTTTTGCTCGCCCTTCGGTTTCATGCCCTGGTTCACAGGACGGCGGAGGGACCTTGCACACCCTGATTCTAGCTGCTGGATTCATCAGCGGAAGATATTCCATCATCAGCGATGGATACTTAGAGTTGCCGGGGGGCATTCGTATAACTGTTCCCATCGCACTTGGAAGATGTTGCGAAATGCCTTTACCCGCGGCAACGTGTATACCTCGGAGATGCTACGTCATGCCAGTACACGCAGTTACAGTGCAGCACACGTGTGCGCACTTGGGAGATGTTGCGAAATGCCATCCTGGTTGCTGCGTCCCGCAGGCACCCCACCATTAATCATGGTTGATTCCATCAGCAGGAAATATTACATCTGTATTTCGAGTTGCGGTGAGCTCGAAGGCAGGGATCACAGAAGGCGCTCGACTCGCTCTGTTCGTCGTGCAGCACTGCATTCGTGTGAGTTTGATCAACGTATCATCAAGGCAGCCCTTACAAAGACCAGCCACAGTCAACGCCGCGTGGGTGCGGGCTTTTGATATTTGTCATCATGTTTCAAACCCCGGATTGCGCGTAACCTGGAAGCACCCAGAGGGTGGTCGGTGGTACAACGGTGCAGTTGCCCGCAAAAAAAAATCCATCCGGCAATCAGCTCGCATCGGGGAGGTGACGCTACCCACCTGGACAAGGTGTCCTGCTGCCCCTAGGTCGTGGTGGGAATGGGTGCCGAAAATTCCTAAGGCATCGGACGAAGGCACGATCGACGGGCTGTACTCCGCTTCAGGGGTCACCCGTGATTGAATTCCAACACCCGCAAACCCGGATCGTGCAGGGCATAACGTGTCGGGGCTGAGCTGGACCCCCGAACTGAGTCGGTGGGGCGAGCCGTAAGCCGACGTGTCGAAGTCGCAGCGACGGCCCCAAACCCATTCGTTAAACCACATGAGGGGTGGGAGGGGGCGGACATCCACCCAGCGCAGCACGATCAGCCCACGTGGCAGAGCACGGCAGAGAGGAGAGGGAGAGAGCGGGAGAGAGGGACCAGCCGCCAGCGGTCGCAGCCGGCAAGGCCCCCTGGTAATCGAACGCTGAGGTGCGCGAAACACGATGCACCCCGCTGCGCATCGTGTACGAGAAAATAGCTGCTCAGAAAGATGCTGTGACCAGCAACATATAAACCATGAGACACAACGCCCGTGCCAGACAAAGCTCCCGCACAACGAGAGGAGCCTCGGCAGTAACGTAAAAAGGGCGGAAAAATAGGCCATATTCCGCGCAGGGATTGCCCGCAATTGAGCTTTAACACGCACACACACTCTCTCAGCATCCCCCCCCCACCCCTTCCTCCCAGGAGGAGCCACCCTAACACGCACACACACTCTCTCAGCATCCCCCCCACCCCTTCCTCCCAGGAGGAGCCACCCTGAGTTCGCCAAAACGGCCTCAGAACCCCACATAAAAATGACGAATTCCTGTGCCTTTCGGGTGCAGAAGGACCTCAAAGAGGTCATGCAAACTCCAAATACAGACAGCCCGCCGATATACGTGAGCTGCGTGGAGGACAAGCTGGACCACGTCGTGGCGATGATGGTGGGACCACCTCAGACCCCGTACCACTTCGGCTTCTACTCCTTTGACATGCGCTTCCCTCAGACGTACCCCAACGACCCGCCCAAGGTGTGTTATCTACACTCATCGCCAGCGCTGTCAGCAACGGGGTGTATTGTGGCTCTATTTGCTAGTAAGAAGTGCCACCTTTTCTCAGATCAACTCAGTCGTTTTGTCGTACTGTCTTCGAATTCCCTTTTCGAGAATACGCAGTACCGATTGAGAGTCCGAACATACTGCTATTCTCGGGTCGGTTAGGTGTCACAGCTGTTGCAAAAATGTAGGGTAGCAACACGGCCGCCAGTAGTTGGGCTATCATAACGATGCGCCCAGCTTTACGTCAACACCGCAACGGACGTTCCCCGGCTTCGTCCCGTCCAGGCATTGCTCAGCAAGTGCACTTGCCTACCGATCTGATTCCAGTAAATCAGCTCAAGCGTCACGGGATAAGCCGGCATCCGGCTTTATTACGTCCCCTCAGGTGACACCACTGAGAACCAACTCTTCAGAGAGAGTACGACAACTCTATGGCACCATAAAGTCCAGAAAGTCCATGGTGAAGAAAGAAAACCAAAAAATACCGTCACTAAGAGGCATGAAAAGACGCTGAAAGTAAATAATGTTGTCGAAAACGAAACGAAAAAGAATAAACCAAAACTACGCACTTCTTTCACTTGTGTTTTGCTGACAAGGGGAGGGAGACTTCGATATTGTTACTGTAAAAAAGAGACGGCTGGAAGCGCATCGGAGCTCAGCTTTTTATCATTCTCTTCAGCCATTGCATTGCTTTCACAACTCGAAAACAGGTGAAAATCTCCACCACTGACTACGGCCGTGTTCGGTTCAATCCTAACCTGTACGCCGACGGAAAGGTATTCATCCTCTCTCTCTCTCTCTCTCGGAAAAGGTCGCGTTGGCAGAAACGGTGAAGATGATAACTGTCACAGGGTTGGTGAAATGAAAGCGAGAATGTGTGGTAAGCCCTGATTATTAGATTCACGGTTAAACGAAGCTAGCGCACAAGGTTTGCCTGATCTCGCACCTACTTTCCGATACCAAATAGATGCTCTATTCAAACTCTTTCAGAAAAGGTCGCGTTGGCAGGAACAGGGTTGGTGGAATAAAAGCGTGTAGTGTAACTCATTTGCATGCAAATGACTCCCCACTAACGCAACAAGACGACGAATAAAAGCGAAAATTTGGGGTAAGCCCTAGTTAGTAGATTCACAGTTAAACGAAGCCAACGCACAAGGTTCACGAAGCTAATGCACAAGGTTTACTTGATCTCGCACCTACTTTCCGATACCAACAAAAGTAGATGCTTTGTTCTATCTCTCCTCTCTCTCGGGAAGAAGTCAGCGCGGTATACAACATCTGCAACCCTCTCCTGACCACTCCGGGTGCTGGGAGAAGGACAATGATGCGTGGGAGATCGATGAATATAGTCGGGCAAAGTGGGACACAGAGCTTCGACGCCTGTAGCGATGACCACGAGAACGCATCCATGATGGTGGGGAGAGGCCCTGGGACTGCGAAGGCGTGACTATCTCCGTCCCTGTCCCTCCCAGGGGGCCGCCCGGATATCGCACCTGGCCCATTTGACAGACCCACGTCTTCGACTTGTATTGATGTGTGTCTCCCTCTCTCTGAATCGATGCACCGCGGTCGTCGGAAACCACGAAGACATTCGCTCACTACACGCCGTACCACAGGTTTGCTTGTCGATACTCGGGACATGGCGCGGCGAAACGTCGGAAATATGGCGGTCGGCGTACTCCGTCGGGTACGTCCTAAACGCCATCCAGAGTCTGATCATGAACAGCGAGCCGTACCACAACGAACCGGGGTTCGAAAAGGAGGTTCTCGAACAAGAAGCGGAAAGCGACGACGAAAAGAGTGAACACCCTATGTTCAGGTACTTCCCAGTTCCTCTTTTTTTTTTTTGGAGCGCGGGACACTGTACAAGCCATGTTGATACAGCGGGGCTGCCGGTATCCGGTTGCTTCCGGAGCGGTAGTCCAAAAAAATGCTTCTTCAGCACACAGTGAACGCCAGTCTCACTGCGACCTGGGCTGGCCTGCTAGCGAGCAGGTCCGACCAGGTAAAAAAACCCGCGATGCAGTGACACTACCCCCTGCAACAGGGTGGACCGCTTCGTCCGGTCGCGCCCCACCAGATGCAATGACTATTCTTGCCACCCCTTGGGCTACCTGAAAGCTCAATTGGTGGAAGAAGTCCTGGCAGGCGGCCGAAGCGGTCCGGTCTTCACGGAGGGCGCTTTTGCGGGCTATTTGCCGCAACTCCGTGAGTGCTCCAGGACACCACGCTCCGAAGGTGTCCACGACTAGCGGGACAGCGAGCCATTCCCGAGGGTTTGGCTCGTTGTCGATTATGCCGCGGTACTTACCTTCTTTGACAGCTGTTGCGTAGGCTGTCGCCGCCCCCCCTGGCTTCTCCGCTGCCCTTTTAGCGTACTGGGGATTCGATGGCTGCAGGGGGAAGGTGACGGCGACATCTAACACAACGGTGGTGCCGTCCCGGACATAGCTGATGTCCGGGCGCTTCCGCTCCGTGTTCGAAAACACGGGGCGCTCGACCGCCGGGGCCAGCAGCCCGCGGCGGGCGAAGTCAGCGATGACGTCGCGGAGTGCATTGTGCATTCTCGTCCGGCGGCCGCCGGAGAAGCAACTACGCGCGTGCACTCCGTCGACGTCTGCCGAGCCTGTCCCGCAGAGGCGACAGATGCTCGGCGTGGGGGCGATGGGCAACCCGAGCCGAAGCCGGATGGCCACCGCGAGCTCCGCGGGGGATAGCCACAGCCTGGGGTCTGCTTCAGCGTTGCCGTAAAGCCACGCGGACGCATGTTGGCCGGAGCAGCTTTGGATCCGCGCCCGGATTTGGACCTGCTTCAGGGCCAGCGCCGACCCTTGGAGCTGGCCCGACCGGCCCAGCTCCTCGGTCATCGCGTCAATGAGGGCCTTGCGCCGCTCGTCGTGAGCCGTCGCGGACCACACTTTCTGTCCACGCCCCCCGTAGTTATCCCGTGCCTGCAGAACGTTCTGGATCTTCTCCAGGACGGAATCAAAGGGTGCAAGGCGCGGGTCTTCAAGGGACGCTAGAAAGGTGTCGTCCTCGTCGAGAAGCATGGCGTGCGGCAGGACGTAGGGGGTCACCAGGGACGACAGGCAAGCCTCGCCGTCAAAGGTGGCCGCGATGTGCGCGATCGCCGCTGTGTCTGCACAGGAGTGCAGGCCCAGGCCGCCCAGCCTGACGGGAAGGGAAGCCAGGGCCCAGGCGGATGCGTCCGTCTCGATGCCCGTGATCGTCGCCAGGCAAGACTGCGTGGCTAGATCGATGCCAGCGAAGTCGAAGACGGCCCCCACTGCGCGCATGAGGTGAACGACGCTGACGAAGCCGGCGCAGAACTTCAGCAGTGTCAACGCCACATGCGCATCCGGGAGGGAGGCGATCATCCGCATCTTCCTCTCGGCGCCTTTGGCCGCTTCTTCGACGAAGACGCGCATCTTCTCGGGGGAACCGCAGGGGACGCCAAGGTGCTGAATCTCGTCCAGCGGACAAGTCTCGATGCCTTGCAGGGCCTCGGGGATTGTGGCGCCGGGGCCGACGGACAGCCTGCATTTTCCCCGGTTCAGGCTGAGCCCGACCGCTGTTGCTCTGTCCTCGAAGTCCCGCAGCCAGCGGCCGAGGGAGTCGAGCTCCCCCCCGGCCGCCCCGTCGTCGAGGAAGAACGTCAGGAGGTCAAGCTCCGCCTGGCCCAGCGCCCCCTCAGGGGCGCCCCGGGTTGCCGAGGACCCTGCCGGTGGCGGCGACGCTGCTGGGTCCCCCGAGCCTGGGGCCTGTGCCGGCACTGAAGGGGTGGGCTGCCCCCCGATGGCGTCGGGAGGCTCCGGCTGACCGGAGTCCCGTGCGGGCGTCGCGAGGGCAGAATCGGCGGGCGCCTGCGACGAAGCGAGGGCCGCGGGGACGGGCGGCTGTTCCTCGGGGCTCGGCGGAACAACGACATCGTGCAAGGCGAGGCTGAAAAGCAGCGGTCCCAAGGGGTCTCCTTGTTGGACTCCGCACTCGGAGGAGATCCCCCGGTCGCCCACCACTAGCGCGGAGTGTTTCTCGTACGCTGCCAATGCGTACCCCAACAGCTGGGGGGCGTGACGGTTGACACTGCGGATGATCGCTTCCCGCCGAAGCATGTTGAAGGCGTTCGCGAAGTCGATCTGCAGTATCCCCCGGTCCGTCACGTCTCTGTCGCGGTACAGGGCCGCGACCCTGCGAATGGCGTGCACGCCTGCGTCGGCCCCCGCCTTGACACTGACGCCGACTTGCCCACTCCGCAGGAGGACGTTCGCCCCCAGGTCCTTGATTGCCCGGTCGGATGCGAGGACCTTGCCGGCCACCCGGCGCAGAATCTCCCCACATGCAATGGGCCTGATGCCGCCGGACTTCTTAACCAACGGGACGAGCCTCGCCCCGAACAGGTACGGCCGGGCGGCTGCAGCCACTCTACCGGAAGAGAGGGCCCAGACCGCGTCTGCCACTGCCTCTTTAAACGACCCGGAAACGTCCCACAGGTCGAGGAGGTGCTGCGCAGACAGGCCGGACGGGCCGGCGGCGGTGCCTTTCGGCATCTTCTTCAGCACCCGGCGGATGACGCCCGGGGAAGGTCTCGCAACGGCCACGGGCCGCAGGCTGCGGTCGTCAGGCAGCTCGGGGGCAGGGGGGTGCAGTTCCATAAGGGCCGCCAGCGTGGCGTCGTCCGCCGGAGCAGTCTGCGCCGCGGAAAGCGCAGAGACGGCCCGCGAGTAACATCGGTCGCGGGCCCGCCGGAGGACCTGCCTCACAGTGGCCCCGTCCAGGTCGTCCACGGACTCGACATCCGTTTGCAGCTCGAGCCTGTTGTCGGCGTCGTCTGCAACCGGGTAGGTTCGCCGGCGCGCGCGGCGTTCGGCCTTCCCGGCTGAGGCGGCCCGGGCCTCAGCCCACAGGGTGTCCAGCTGCCCGGCCCTCCAAAGGCGGACGCGGCGGCGGAGGGCCTCCGTCACCGCTTTCCGCCCCCCCCGGTGGGTGGCCGCGAGGACGAGGGGGGCGAAGGCGTACGCCCGCAACCACCCGGCATCATCGGTGGCTGCCCTGAGGACGGTCTCGAAGAGAGCGGAGACCTGCGGCTTTGCGGCTGCCGGCACCCGCTCCAGAGTGCGAATGCCGGCAGTCGCAACCTCTTCGAACGTGAAGGGGATTGCTCCCCCCCGATGGCCGTCTTGGCCCGCGGCCCTGGGAGCGCCCCCGGATGGCTCCACGGGAGTCCGAGGCGGGATCGCCGCCGGCTCCCTCCCGCCAGCCACGGCTTCCCGGTAGGCCTTGGAGCAGGGGCACCACATCCGGTGTCTGCCTCTCCGTTCCCCGGTCGTGCGGCAGATGCAGACGGGCGCAGGTGCCCCCTGCGACCCCGCTGCGCTCTGCAGACTGGCCGATGCCGGTTCAGCGACCGTGGGGGCCGGGTCCTGAGCGTCGCTGGCTGCCGGCCCTGGGTTGGGGTGGATGTCCCCATCCACGCAGAGGTCGTCCCCGCCCCGTCCTCGCGAG
>JAPJBO010001469.1:0-43602 GCA_030068145.1 Diplonema papillatum | reverse complement strand
CGAATTTGTGCTCACGTTCAGCTCCGATGAAGAGAACCGTGGAAATAGACCCGGGGACCACAATTTACGTGCGTCTTTCAAGGAAAAGGGAGTTCCCGCGGGTTCCGGGTTTGCGGTGCTTTTTTCCATTTCTTTTTCGGAAAAATTGCAGGATCGGCACGCCGAATAGAAGAGGTACCTCTTGTATTCGACCCCCCCCCAGTAAGAATCGTGGACTATAATGGCAAAGTTCCCGGCTTTGCGACCGCACAGGCTCATGCCTAATATGCGGCAGCCTAACAAACCCGATGAAGAAAAAGTGGTAAAGGTGACCATGGCCATCTCCATTCTTCTCCGCGCCGGGAAGCTCCCGCACCGGCCCAGAGCTCAACCTTTTTACAAAGGGAGCCGAGGGCCAGAACAGGAACTTTGACGCGAAAAAAAATGGCGAGGGGGTGAGCCCGAGAGGGGGCATTTTAGCGGGCGAGGGGTCACCTCGCGACGAAATCTCAAAGCTTGTCTCCCTTGATTCCCAGTCAACGACAACACAATCCTGGTTCAATCCTGGTTCTGCAAGGGGTACTGTTCAGGATGTGTCTAACTTGCTCTAAGTCAGTGAGTTGCAGTAGTTCTTGGACTCGAGATTCGATTTTTCAAATGACCAAACAAGGAAACCGTACACCGCGAGAGTAGGAAAAACGTAGAAAGGGAAAGTTTTTTTATGGTAACAACCGCGGTTGTCATTATCAAAAAGTGACGGTTGGCAGCGTACTGTGGAAATTACCATACAGGTGATACACATACGCACAAACAAACGGCTGTGCGTAAATAATAAGAGCCACGTCACTTTTTTTTGACCGCACTACCCTGAGCCAAATCCTGGACGTGGTTTCAGGTGGTAAATTTGGCAAATGATCATGATCAGAAGGTCCTACTTGGGCAGTTCAGTTTCCTCACACATTGCATGTGGCTAAGAAAAAAACTCAAAGGTCGAAATACATCTGTCAGAGCAGGCCGGTGTCAATACCCAAAGTACGGTAATACCCAAAACGCCGTTTTAAACGGGCCGACTTTCATCATGGTCGGCGACGCAAAACTATTAGGAAACACTTGAAGAAGGAAACGTAATTGAGAAAAACGGGATCGTCGGAAACACAAAACAGAACTGGACAGTCATGACATGCACGACTGAGCTGTTGAGAGATCCGTATCACCGAATGGGAGCGACAGAATTGAACTGATCCTGCTCTAAGCTGAACGGCTGAAAGTTTGAACTCGCCTACACGTGTAATGTGCACTCGGTAGCTTGAGCCAATTTGACTTATGGCAAGTTATGCTTGAATTCTCGTGATTGGGCAAAAAAAATAAGAATACTCGTGAAGGGCAAAAAGTTTTGAGCATGCTCGTGAATGGGCAAAAAGTTTTGAGCATGCTCGTGAATGGGCAAAAAGTTTTGAGCATGCTCGTGAATGGGCAAAAAGTTTGAAGCATGCTCGTGAATGGGCAAAAAGTTAGGCTATGCTCGTGAATGGGCTAAAACTATTGAGGAATGCTCGTGAATGGGCTAAAAAAAAAATCATGCTCGTGAATGGGAATGGCAGTGCTCGTGAATGGGCGAAAAGTTAAAACATGCTCGTGAATGGGCAAAAACTTCGAGAATGCTCGTGAATGGGCGAAAAGTTCAAGCATGCTCGTGAATGGGCAAAAAGTTTTGAGAATGCTCGTGAATGGGATTTGACCCCCTCAGCCGTGAACCAGTGGACTCGGAAGCCAGCGAGCCATACCGCAATTTGCACGACGACGGCCCGCCTCTCCGCACCAGCAGGTCTCCCACGCCCGACTTGGAGTCGGTGGCGGCTGGTGGGATCTGCTACACAGACGCCATCAGCAGTGACGACTCTAACGACTGGGCCTGACGACGCCGCATCGTTCAACTCCACTGTTATCGAACCCAACGACACCACGCAACGTGCTGCTTCAAGACGTCAACGTAACATCACCTACAACCCACGGCCTTCAAGAAGTGCTGCCAGACAACGCCGATGAACTTGCAGCTGCCGTGTGCGTGTCCTTGAGCTTCCACATTGTCGCCTCGGCCAAAGCCAGCGTGTGCACAAACAAACGCCGTCGAACTCAGCTCTGCTAAAAACGACTGTTGTATTTGCTACCAAGCACCGCAAACCGCTGCGCCTCCAAAGGCAGCAAGAATATAAACTGAAGCACAAACTACAAATGCACCGACAACAGCAAAAGTGTTCCATAAAAGTGTTCCATAAACTGTGCACTGGCTACCAAGGCACCACCAACTGTTGCACCTACATCAAACAAAAAAACATACAAGACAAACCCAGAGAGTTCGGGTACAGCACGAAGCGACCCACTGTAACCCTGGGTAAACGTTAAAAAGTTACACAATGAAACAAGAGACAAGGAAATCACCCCACCCTAGCCTAGCAAGCAACCTAGCCCCCAACAAACTAGCCTGTGCCTTGTGCAGCACACAGTGTCTAACCTGCGTGGCATGTTACTTGACAGTAACACGGCCCAGTAAAGCCGTTTCCCGCCGTGTCGGGTGTCAACAAAAAAAAAAAAAAAAAAAAAAAAAAAAAAACCGGTTTTGGTACCAACGATTTAAAAGCTACAGTTTCTGTACTTTATTGGTTGTTTCACACCGTGTCCAATACAGTACGTATTCTATTAGGCCAACGGTAGAGAACGATTTCGTGCCCAAGAAAAAACGTTAGTAACAAAGACAGTTGTCACGAACTCCGATCGGTAAAATGTCCAACGTGTGGACTGCAGACAAAGAAGCTGGAATTGTCCTCCAACTGCACGAGTCAGTCTCTGGCCCAATCCAACATGGGTCCGTCGCCAAGGAAATCGAAAAGCGTCTATCATGCATACTCGGATCGGAAGGACGGGTTGTTCAGCCCAAGGTGAAAGGCGAGCCTGGCTCCAGGGTGTTTTATGCCCTTTACTTCGACCGGGTTCCGGTTATCGAAGGCTTGCTGCGCGCTTCTGGCAGGGAAGCTCTGTTCTCCAACCAGTTAATGAACAGAAGCACCTTTGACCAGCGCCGCAAATTTGCGATGGTGTGGTTGAACGGGGACGATAAACGGGAAAACGCTGCTGAAGTGTGGAAGAAGGTCGAAGCGAGTGGTGTTCAGCATAGTGGCCTTGTTGTGACGAAACTTGGACTTGGGCTGCGCGTTGAGGCAGCCGAGCAAGAGAGGGTGGCGGCGGTACTTGAAGGGACGCCGGACACGACCCTCTATTACAAGATCCGGGGTGCTCCGGAGAACGTAAACAAGGGCCAGCTGACGAAGGCATTGGGAAAAGCTGGCTGGGAAACGACGCCTATCCGACCGGGAAAAGATGATGCTGGGCAATTCTGGCATGTCAAGAGCCTGGCCCCGCAGACTGCCACTACAATCGAAGTCGATGGCGTGAAGCTGAGTTTGTCCTCTTCCGACCGGCCAAACCACACCAACACCAAATCGTACGCAGCCGCACTTGTGGCCTCCAAGCCCACCGCAGCAGTGTCGCCCTCCAGGGCTTCCTCTACGACCCTCAGCCCCTCGAAGTATGTTACGAAGGAAGACCTCGAGAGAGCACTCACCCATCAACAGCGCTCTATCTCCGCCCTGGAAAAGGAGAGTTCGAGGAAGATGGCCGAGTTGCGTGTTGAGATTAAGGGTGACCTTGTCTCTGCTGTCGAGTCACTCTCGGCCAGTATGGCCTTAACACTGAAAAGCGTTGTCGACGGCAGCCAGTCTGAGATGCGTTCGATGTTCACCGACCTCCAGGCTGAGATAAGAACGAAGAAAATCAACACCGCCGTGAACAACGCTGACTCCCCGAGGGCCCAAATGCAGAGCGCCAAGGGACCGAAAAGAAGCAGAGATTCGACTTCACCGGAATCCGAGACTAAGTCCTTGGCAGCTGCGAAGAAAGGCCCTAAACTTCACAACAACTCCACCAAGTGACCCAACTTGCAACAAAACCTAGAATCCAAACCGTCCACTGACTCTCATCACAGCCAAGCTTCCCAATCAAAACTAGATCCTGACTCCACCCATAACGGTCCGCGAATCCCCTTCTGGAGTTCCAGGAGCTCTACTTCGTGCTTCTCGCGGTCAAACGCACACGGCCTTCTACTATTGAGATGTGGTGATATTCACCCCCACCCAGGGCCGGTGTCGGCAACCTACTATCACGGTCTTCGCATATTGATCTTCAACTGCAACAGCTGGTTCCGGAGACGTGATTTTATTTTGGCACTGGTTGCCAGGCTTGACATCGATATTGTGCTTTTACAAGAGACCAATCTCCCACCTGACGTTACAGTGGTTATTCCTGGTTTCAATGTAGAACAGCAAGCCAGAACAATAGAACGTAACCCGGGCTCCAGCAGTCGTAGAGTAAGTGGAGGGCTCATCACCCTTGTCCGGAATACTATCGCGTACCGGCGTCTTGACTTCAGCTCTCCTCATATTGACGACGCGACGGAACGACTTGATGTTCAACTCGCTCTACCCGAAGGCAGAAACCTCTTAATTGTCAACCTTTACAAACCACCCATTCCGCCCTTTTCTCGACATGACTCGCGTACAGATCATTTTGATCCTCAGTATCTCCCGTCTAGCAATGCTGTTATTGCTGGTGACTTCAACCTGCACCACCCGCTCTGGGAGTCACAATCTCTTCCGAACACGCGGAGCTCGTCTCTCGCGAATTGGATCCTTTGCTCCGACCTGACTGTTTGCAACAACCCTGCTGTATCAACTCGCCCGCTCTCCACGACCTCGCCTGACCTTGTCCTTTCGCCGCATGGCCTTGATTTCACATGGAAGACGCTTGACGCGAATGGAGGTTCCGACCATGCACCAATGATTCTCAACATTCCCTCCAACCTCACCCGTCCTACAGTGAAGCCTAAGCCGTTCAGGTGGAACAAGGCTGACTGGGAAGCATATGGCTCAACTGCTGATCAACTGCTTGAAGGCCTCCCGGTCAATGATATTGCACAAATCTCCAAACGCTTCTCGGCATCCTTACGGGCTGCTAGAGATCGTCACATTCCGACTTCGACATCCAGACGTGGCCATGCCTGGTTCACCGATGAAGTGCGTACTGCGATTGAAGAAAGGGACAGACTTCGCGCAGACCTTGCTGTTCAAAACAGGCCGCCCGATGACGTCAGAATCCAGCTCAAAGCTGCCCAGCAGAAGATAAATCGACTCATCAACCAAGCCAAGTCTGATCATCTAAACAGGACGGCAAGCTCTCTATCCCGTACCTCGACCATGTCTGACTTTCACAGGTTAATGCAATCTGCAGATGACATGGTGAATGATCCGGTCATACCGCCTCTTCTCATCAATGGCCAATTTGAGTATGATGACAGGGTTAAGGCGTCAGAAATGGGCCAACACTTAGCAGCTACCTGTGCGGGACAATCCGAGACTCTACCGACTGACTCCTCAACTCACCAACTCGACTTTGCATTTCAACCGTGGGAACTTGACGCTGCTGTCGATGAGCTTAAACCGTCGACCAGCCTTGGCCCGGATGGGGTCAATAACTTGATGCTCATCCATCTTGGTGAACGCTCCAAACAATTGCTGCTGCGGCTGATTAACCTTTCATGGTCAAAGGGTGTTGTGCCACCTAACTGGAAAGAAGCGCACATTCTGATGCAGATTAAACCTGGCAAGACACCTGAGAGCGTTGATTCCTATCGTCCGATCGCGTTGACGAGCTGCGTTGCAAAACTGGCCGAAAGGATGGTGCTTGTTCGACTCAACCGAGCACTGATTGACAGTCCAATTCACCCATCACAAGCAGGATTCCAGAAGGGGCGCTCTGCTGAAGAGCAGATAGGAACTGTACAACACGCCTTAGCTCAGGCCCGTGTAGCAGGAAAGAAGTCTGCGCTCCTGCTACTGGACATATCCAAGGCCTTCGACAAGGTGGATAAAACCATACTGGGCAACCAGCTTGGTGCAAAATCTGTCTCGGGACGCTTGAAACGCTGGATTCTGCATTTCCTGCATCGTCGGCGGGCGGCAGCCAAGGTTAATGGGGTACTTGGAAAGTACTTCAACATTGTCAAAGGTGTCCCACAGGGAACGGTACTTGCTCCAACCCTCTTCTTGTGCTACATCGACCCGCTGGCGGCGAAACTCGAAGCACTCATGCCCGGACTGATCTTCACACTGTTCGCGGATGATCTTGCGATTGTGTGCAGTGCCTTTACTGACGAGGAATTGCAGACACTTGCTCAGAAGGTCACAGCTGCTGTTGATGAGTGGGCACAAGAATTTCAGATGAACATGTCAGTCAGCAAGACACACGTCATCTACTTCCCGGTACTTCCGTCTGATCCCATTACGAACATCGCCGTCCACTTCCCGTCGTCCACTGTCAACTCTCGACTCTCATTGCAGGTATTTGGTGATCTCAGTCTGCATCCTTCTGATCTCATTGACGCTGCGACTTGCACATTTCGACTCTCGGACAAGGCGAAACAGTTCAACGACCCGCACCTCACTGCAATTGACGGCCACCGTATTCTCCAGTGCAATGGTATTGAAGTAGCCAATCACACCACTATTCGGGATCCACTCTACGCCTTTCAAAACGTTCACCTTACTTCCGCCCCGCTGCTCCCAAACGTTAGATCTGCCCGCTTCCTAGGAGTCATCTTCGATTCGAGCCTGTCGTTCTCCGATCATGTCTCGAGCATCCGGTTGCGCTTCAACGCAAGACTGTCCAACATGAAACGCATCGCGGATGCTATCACCACGGCTCAATCGGGACCACTCAGATCGCTCTACCTTGCGTACGTTCTCCCTGTCTTCCTCTATGGTATTGGCGTGTTTGGCCCGTGCTTGCTACAGCAGGATTTCCAGTCGATGAAGACCGATCACCATCGTGCCTTGCGCATCATCACAGGGCTCCCAACATCAACGACATTACACTCCCTCTGCCTCGAAGCTGACGTTCTTCCACTCGAAACCTACCGGTCGAAGCTGTCGTGCACCTTGTATGAACGGATAAGACGCCTTCCGCATACACGTGGCTATGACATTTGTGTTAAATTTCGACCGGTCCTGACTACATGGTCACATGCTGCGTATGAAGATCTTGCAACGACTGGACTTCTGAAAGTCCGCCCACAAAACCTCCTACCTCCAACTCCATGTTCTTCACTTGAGCTCCCGCCCTCAATCCACTTCGTCCCCAAGTGCCCCGGCGTTGGCACACACACAAGTGCGGTACGAAAACGGGAAATGTTCGAGCTCTCCCTCGGTTCGTTACCTGATCGGGACATTGACGTGTTCACCGATGCGTCGAAAGCGCCCAACGAACCGAACACTGGTTCTGCGTGTCTCGTCGTAGCGCGCAAAGACATCACCGACGAAGCTTTGCGCAACTTTCCACGACGTCTCTTGGGTCTGCGGATATATCTGAAACGCGTGTCCAAAAATTCCCTGCACCTGATGACGAGCGGCGGTAGATTCGCTACCATCTACCGCGCTGAGCTAATTGCGATTCTTGTTGGTGTACATGCCATTAAATTCTTTTTGCCTCTGATGCTTGGATCAAGAGCACTCCTTCTCTCAGACTGTCAATCGGCGCTCAGGACCCTCGAAAAGGGCCTCAGGCAAAATGATGAGATTGCCATTGCCATCCTCCTGACCTTATGCGATACCATCGCAGAAACCAGAACTAGAACTTGCACTCCAGAAAACATCACCTTAAAACACGTACCTGCACATTGTGGCGTCTGGGGAAACGAGCAAGCAGATATCGTTGCAAATAAGGCTCGCTCAAAAACTAACGATGCCTACACGTGCCTCGATATGCAGTCTGCGAAAGCGCGAATTGTTGAATCGCTTTCCAGTCGTTGGCTCCAAGACCGCCCTAAAAACTTCCACTTTGTTGCGACTCGAGGCCTGCTACCCAGCAAACTGCCAAAGGCACTGTCCAGACAAGCTGAGATTCATCTCTTTGCCTTGCGCACTGGCCACACACCCTTAAATAAGCACTTTCTTCGGAACGATGATCGAAGTTATGATCTACTCCAAGGGCTGTGTTGGCACTGCCACCAGAACACAAGCAAGCCCATGCTTGAACATATTACTCTCCAGTGTCCATCTCTTGACCACTTTAGACACGACTGCCTTAGATTCCCATACCCCACGCTCCTGCCCCATGTGTTCACAGCTAAGAATTGTATAGGACTCCTACTCTTCCTACAGATGTCGCGGGACTTACCAGTGTTCCCCATTCTCCAGTTAAAATTGAAGCAACCTGACCAGTTGTAAAAACCAACACCTCATGTAAATGACCCACCGCTATCTTCAACGATAGAGTGAAACTAGAAACTCCATTGACTTCCGCACTGTTTTGCTAACGTTCTCAGGGGAATTGCCCCCATGTCCAGGTCAGCTTCTGGTGTATTCGATACTTCGCTTGCCCCAGTCTCCCAACTGACCGCTGGCTTTCCAGCCACGTCTCGTTAAATCGTCATGCTGCTGGGAAGTCAGTCCCGAAAAAAAAAAAAAAAAAAAAAAAAAAAAAAAAGGACGACACCGTCCAAGCGTCCCTCGTCGACCCGCGCCTTGCAACCTATGAATCCGTCCTGGAGAAGATCCAGGACGTCATGCAGGCACGAGCCGAGTACGAGGGGCGAGGACAGAAGGCATGGTCGTCCGCCTTGGCCACCGAGAAGAGGAAGAACCTTCTCGAGTCGCTGACGGAGGAGCTCGGCCACTCCGGCCAACTGCAGGGTCAGGCCCTGACCCGGGCTCAAGACCGGATCCGGGCGCGGATCCAAAGCGGCTCCGGCAAGCACGCTTCGGCGTGGTTGTACGGCAACCCTGAGGCGGATACCACAATGTGGTTGTCTCCGGCCGAGCTGGCGGTGGCAGTCCGGCTTCGGTTGGGGCTTCCAATTGCGGCCGCGCCGGGGGAGTGCCGCCTTTGCGGGCACGGTGCGACCGACGTCAACGGATCGCACGCCCAGACGTGTTTCGGCAGCGGCCGCCGAACGCGCCTTCACAACGCGCTGCGTGACATCGTCGCCGACTTCGCTCGACGAGGACTGCTCGGTCCTTCCATCGAGCGAGCCGTGTTCGCTAACGCGCGGCGCAAGCGCCCGGACATCAGCTACGTCCGGGATGGCACCACCGTCCTACTTGACGTCGCTGTCACGTACCCCCTACAACTCTCGCAGCCGCACTACGCAGCCCGGGCGGCGGCGGAGCCAGGGGGCGCAGCAGCCGCGTACGCTGTAGCCGTCAAGGAGCGTGTCTACAACGCAATCATTGCCAATGAGCCAGACCCGCGGGAATGGAAGGCGGTGCCGCTAGTTGTAGACACGTTCGGGGCCTGGTGCCCAGGAGCAATCACGGAGCTGCGGCACATTGCCCGCGCCAACGCCCTCCGTGAAGACCGGACCGTTTCGGCCGCCTGCCAGGACCTCTTCCACCGCTTGAGCTTTTCTATAGCCCGAGGGGTGGCAAGGATCGTCATTGCATCTGGTGGGGCGCGACCGGACGAAGCGGATCCACCCTGATGCAGGGGGTAGAGTCACTGCATCGCGGGTTTTTTTACCGGGTCGGACCTGTTAGCAGTCACGCGCAGGCCAGTCCCGTGTCGCTGTGAGACAGGCGTTCACAGTGTGCTGAAGAAGCATTTCTTTGGACTACCGCTCCGGAAGCAACCGGATACCGGCAGCCCCGCTGTACCAACATGGCAAGTACAGTGTCCCGCGCTCCAAAAAAAAAAATTCAATTTCAATTTCAATTTCAACATCAATTTCAATTTCAAAAAAAAAAAAAAAAACGCGAAATCGTTGAGAAAAGCACACACACACACACCAACACACGCATGGCCGCCCCCGACCCGGGGGGTGGCGGGCCCCCCGCTCCGGCGGGCGGGGCCGGGACGGCTGCTGCCGCCCTCGGAGCAGGGACGGGCAGCCGGGAGCTGGCCGCTGCCTTCTCGGCAGGGGCAGCGGCCCTGTCGACGGCCGGGTGGCCGGGGTTCGCGTGCCCCGCCGCCGCGACACGGACACCGACGGACGCCGCTGCGTTCGCCGCGTCTCTCCGGGCCGCCCCCCGGACGTTCGCTGAGGCGGTCGCGCGGGGAGAGGACGCTTCCGCCGCCGCCGCTGTCGATGCCGCCGTCGATGCCGCCGTCCCGACGTTCGCCGAGGCGCTGAGGCAGGGAAGACGCGCTCCCGCCGCAGCCGCAGTCGCCGCAGCCGCAGCCGCCGACACCCGTGTGAACACGGCGCAGCCCGCAGGCCGGAAGGAGGAAGTCTGTCGGAACTTCAACTTCCGGCGCGCAGGCTGTCGTCGTAGCCAGTGCCGGTACGAGCACCGGTTGCTCCCCATTTGCCCTGCCTTCAAGCAGGGTAGATGCCGGAACACCCGGTGCCCGGACCGGCACCAGCGCGCGGGGGAGGTACGCCCCTTTTTTTCAAACAACAAACCCACAGCGCCGTTTGCGAACCGCTCGTACCACCCCCCCCCTTTGCGAACCAAACAAACACACACAGCACAGACAACCGGGCCGAGGCCTGCACGCTCCAGCAAGGGTGTGCAGGCCACGGCGCTACACGCCGTCGACGAGCTCCCGGAGGGACCGCAGCTTCCCGCGGTTCTGGACGCTTGGGCGAGAGTCCGCCGGGCGCAGGCGGAGGCGGAGGCGCTGGAGGAAGAACACCTCCAGTGGTTTCGCAGCTGGGCCGCCACGCCGGTGGTGGCCCTCTGTGGCCTTTGCGGGCGGTTGAGCGCCTCCGCCGGCGAGGCCGCTCAGCACGCCTCCCAGCACCGCAGGGAGACCGCGAGTCGGGGCTACGACGAGCTCGTCGTAGCCCACGTCGCCGAGATGGACGCATCTCTCGGCGAGATGCAGGAGATCTTGCGGGGGCTCGCCCCACAAGAGGAGGCCGAGAGGGCACTGGTGCCGAGCGCACCGCGGGCGGCGAGGGTGCCCCACCAGGGGTTTGCGTTCCTCCCGCCGCCGGTAGCCCCTGGGCCAAAGGAGCCGGCCGGAAGGGACGCTGGGATGCGTGAGGCATCCGAGGCCCCCCAGGCCGGCGATCTGCCGGTGGGGCGCCGCCTCTTTGACGAGGAGGTGGACTTCCCGAGGTCGTCGGCGGCGTCCTCGCCGGCGACTCCTCGGGACGTCGAGCTAGTCCCGGCGGGGCGTCCCAGGGCGCAGTCGTTGCCGGCAAGCAGGGAGGGCGACCAGGCCCAGGCTGACCCCGTTGCCGTCCAGGCAGAACCCGCCGCCGCCGGGTGCGAGGCCGTTCAGGCCGACCTCGTCGCCGCTTGTGGCGAGGTCGACCTGGCTGACCCCGCAGACGCCAGGGGCGAGGCCGTCCAGGCCGACCTCGTCGCCGCTTGTGGCGAGGTCGGCCTGGCCGACCCCGCAGCCGCCGGGTGCGAGGCCGTCCAGGCCGACCTCGTCGCCGCTTGTGGCGAGGTCGACCTGGCCGACCCCGCAGTCGCCAGGTGCGAGGCCAGCCAGGCTGACCCCGCCGCCGCTGGGGGCGAGGTCGATCGGGCTGAACCTGCCGCCGCGGCCGCCGCCGGGTGCGAGGCCGTCCGGGCCGACCCCGTCGCCGCTAGTGGCGAGGTCGACCAGGCCGACCGAGCAGCGGCCGCCCAGGCCGAACCCGCGGCCGCCGGAGGCGAGGGAGTCCGGGCCGACCACGTCGCGGCTGGCGGCGAGGCCGGCCCGGCCGCCCTCGCAGGCGCCGCCCAAGCCAGCTCGGCACGGGACAGGCGGCATAGCCGGAAGTTCAGGCACGGGGTGGACCTGAGCGCCCTGCGAGGGAGCTCGGAGGCGAACCCCTTTCCGGATTCCGAGTCCGGGACTGGCTCTGGACCGGGCGAGGACGGGTCGGATTCGGGCTCCGAGTCGGACGACGAACTGGCTCAAGAGGGGGCGGGTGCTCCGCGGGCCGACGGGGGGGACAAGGGAGGCCCCGACCCCGGAGACGGGGGCGCGGGGGCGGGCGCAGCGCCGCCGAGCCAGCCGTCGGCCGAAGCGCCAGCAGCGGAGGGAGGGTCCGATCAGCGAGAACCCCCGGGAGGAGGCTGCCGGGAAGGAGCCCAGCAACCGGGCCAGGCCGAGGCGCCGGCCGGGGGCTCTGAAGCCCACCAGGGGCAGGGGGCCAAGCGCCCCGCATCGCGGTCCCCGGTCGGTACGCCGGCGGCCGTGCGCCGCAGACGGCCGGGAGGCCCCGAGGAAGGGTGGGAGACCCCCCCGTCCGGGCTCACCTGGGGGTACGTGCCGTCGGAGCCCAGCTTCCTGTCGGAGGGGGCCGAGGCGATGGATGGGGGCTTCCTTCGGCCGGGTTCGCCGGCGCCCGGGCCGAGCCAGCCGGCGCAGGGTTCGGAGCAAGCCTCGGCCTCTGAGCAGCGAGACGTCAGCGGCGGATCCGGCACCCCCGCTCCGGGGGTCGGATCACCGGAACCGCAGCAGCGACCCCCGGTAGACGCGGCGAGCCAACGCCTTCTGGAGAGGGTGTGCGGGGCCACGCTTGGGACTCCGGCGACTGGAGCCAAGCGCCCCGCGTCACGATCGCCCGTCGGGACGCCGGCCCCGGTGAGGCAGAAGCCCGACACGGGCCTGGGGAGGGGCGCGGGCCTGGTCGCCTCAGTGCGAGCCATCGCCGCGCGGGTGAAGGACAGGTTGGCGCAGCCCGGCCAGGGGAGGGGAGCGGCCATGGAGAGCCAACCCCCGGGTCCCCCGCAGTCCAGCTGGCCACTTACGCCCGTCCTGTTCCCGGACAGCGTGAGGGTGGCGCACGCGGCCGGGATAGCAAGCCCGGACCCGGAGATTCACGTCTCCTTGGGAAGGGGCGGCGACGACCCGTGCGACGACGGGGACGTCCCCCGGCACCCGGGCCCACGAAGGAGGGGCCGACAGGCTCACTGGGCGGCCACAGGGATGGATGACTCCGCCGCCGCACAGGTCGTTTCCTCCGGGCGCGGAGGAGACGACCTGTGTTGCGACGGGGACATCCACCCCAATCCCGGGCCGCCAGGGGAGCCGCCCGCGGCCCCGCCCGTAGTAATTCCTGTCGTGCCACCGGTACCTCCGCCACCGGTTAGGGCTCAGCCGGCCGGGCCGCAAGGAGGAGCGGCGGTCTGCATCTGCAGGGATGCGGCGGGACCCGGGGAGCGGAGGGGCAGGCATTGCAGTTGGTGCCCCCGCTCCCGGGCCTACCAAGGTCGAGTGGCCGCTGGGCTGGAGCCAGTGCGGAGGCCCCCGCCCCCCCCGGCCCCGGGGGGGCAGGCGGCCCCAGGGGGGGAGGCGGCCCCGGGGAGATGGTTTCAGGGGGCGGCGCTCCCGTTCACCTTTGCCCAGGTAGCCGCGGCCAATGTGCCCACCCTGAACAGGGTCCCCACAACGGCGAAACCGCAGGTCGCCGCCCTGTTTGAGACTGTGCTCCGGGGGGCATCTGACGACGCGGGGTGGCTGCGGGTATATGCCTTCGCCCCGCTCATCTTGGCGGCCACCACTCGGGGAGGACGCAGAGCGGTGACAGAGGCCCTCCGCCGCCGGGTCAGACTCTGGAGGGACGGCCTGTTCGGGACGCTCTGGTCGGAGGCCTTGGCCATCACGGCTGGGAAGGCTCAAGGTCGCGCGCGCCGGCGTGCCTACCCGGTCGAGGACAACGACCACAGGGTCGAGCTCCAGACGGCGGTCAGGTCAGTGGATGACCTGGACGCCCCCACCGTGCGCCAGGTCATCAAGCGGGCGCGGGACCGGTGTTACTCGCGGGCGGTGTCGGCGCTTTCGGCAGCGCAGACGGCCCCGCCAGACGAGGCCACCATGGCGCAGCTCAGGGCCCTCCACCCGGCTGCCGAGGAGTGGCAAGGCGACCCGGCGATGCAGGGCCTGAACGTGGCACGGCCCTCGCCGAGTGCGGTTCGGAGACTGCTGAAGAAGATGCCGAAGGGCACGGCGGCCGGCCCCTCCGGGCTCTCTGCGCAGCACCTGCTGGACCTCTGGGACAGCTCCGGCTCCTTCAAGGAGGCTGTGGCAGACGCGGTATGGGCCCTCTCGTCCGGGAGGGTTTCGGCGGCGGCCAGGCCATACCTCTACGGGGCCAAGCTGGTCCCACTGGTGAAAAGAGGGGGCGGCATCCGACCCATCGCCTGCGGCGAGATTCTGCGGAGGGTGGCCGGAAAGGTCCTCGCGTCCGACCGGGTGGTAAAGGAGCTCGGGCAAAGCGTGCTCCTGCGAAGCGGGCAGGTCGGTGTCGGGGTGAAGGCCGGAGCGGACGCGGGAATTCTCGCCGTCCGTAGGGTGGCGGCCATGTACCGCAGGGAAGGCGGGGCGGGCAAGGGCATCCTCCAGATCGACCTGGCGAACGCATTCAACTCCCTGCAGAGGGAGGCGATCATTCAAAGCGCCAGCAGGCATGCCCCCCAGGTCTTGGCGTACACCATGGCGGCATACGGGAAGCACTCCATACTGCAAGTTGGAGACCAAACGCTCACTTCCGAGCGTGGGGTGCAACAGGGGGACCCCTTGGGGCCTCTCCTCTTCAGCCTGGCGCTGCAGGACGTCATCGCGCCGCCGCCGCCGCCGGCCGAGGCTGCGGCAGCGCCACAGGTCGGCCCGGCAGTCCAGCCGGCGCCGGAAGAGGCCCCGGGGGCGGGCGCTCAGGCTCCGCGGCCGGAGGAGCCCGCGGACCCCGCAGGAGCCGTGGAAGGCGGAGAGGGCCCTCCTGAGCAGGGGCCACCGCCACCGCACGAGCCGGGGCCAGCGCAACCGCCACCCGAGGACCCAGCCCACGGGGGCCCGGCGGAGCCCGGAGAGCCGGCCCTCGCGCTCCCGGGCCCGATTCCGCCGGCGCCGGTGGCCCAGATACCGCGAGGCGCCCCCGAGGATCCGGAGGGCGCCGGGCCAGTAGCACAGGAGCCGGCACCTCAGGAGCAGCCGGAGGCCGCGCCCAACCACTCAGCGCTGAGCCGGGCCAGCCTCGAGCTCCTGACGTTCTACCTCGACGACGGGGTAACGGGCGGGGAACTCGACTCGATCGCGCGATGGCTGTGCGAGTTCGAGCGGCGAGCCGCAGCAGTCGGTCTGAGCCTCAATAGGGGCAAGTGCAGACTGGCGATTGCCCCGGGTGCCGAGGTACCGGCGGGCCTAGACGGCATCGAGACGTGCTCCCTCGACGAGATCGAGCACCTGGGTGTGCCGTGCGGATCGCCGGAGAAGATCCGCGCGTTCGTTGAGCGGGTGGCACAGGGCGCCGAGAGGAAGCTGAGGGTGATCGCGTCCCTACCTGACGCGCACGTGGCGCTCACGCTGACGAAGTTCTGTGCCGGCTTCGTTGGAGTGGTGCACCTCATGCGCGCGACAGGGCCCGTCTTCGACTACGCGGGCATCGACCGCGTCACCCAGTCCTGTCTCGCGACGATCACCGGGATCGAAACCGATGACGCGTCGTGGACACAGGCGTCACTCCCCGTCAGGATGGGCGGCCTCGGCCTCCACAGCTGTGCGGACGTGAGCGGGATTGCCCACATCGCCGCGGCGCTGGACGGGGGGCCGCATCTCCCCGCCCTCGTGGCCCCGGCCCTGCTGCCACACCTCACGTGGCAGCAGGACGACACCGTCCAAGCGTCCCTCGTCGACCCGCGCCTTGCAACCTATGAATCCGTCCTGGAGAAGATCCAGGACGTCATGCAGGCACGAGCCGAGTACGAGGGGCGAGGACAGAAGGCATGGTCGTCCGCCTTGGCCACCGAGAAGAGGAAGAACCTTCTCGAGTCGCTGACGGAGGAGCTCGGCCACTCCGGCCAACTGCAGGGTCAGGCCCTGACCCGGGCTCAAGACCGGATCCGGGCGCGGATCCAAAGCGGCTCCGGCAAGCACGCTTCGGCGTGGTTGTACGGCAACCCTGAGGCGGATACCACAATGTGGTTGTCTCCGGCCGAGCTGGCGGTGGCAGTCCGGCTTCGGTTGGGGCTTCCAATTGCGGCCGCGCCGGGGGAGTGCCGCCTTTGCGGGCACGGTGCGACCGACGTCAACGGATCGCACGCCCAGACGTGTTTCGGCAGCGGCCGCCGAACGCGCCTTCACAACGCGCTGCGTGACATCGTCGCCGACTTCGCTCGACGAGGACTGCTCGGTCCTTCCATCGAGCGAGCCGTGTTCGCTAACGCGCGGCGCAAGCGCCCGGACATCAGCTACGTCCGGGATGGCACCACCGTCCTACTTGACGTCGCTGTCACGTACCCCCTACAACTCTCGCAGCCGCACTACGCAGCCCGGGCGGCGGCGGAGCCAGGGGGCGCAGCAGCCGCGTACGCTGTAGCCGTCAAGGAGCGTGTCTACAACGCAATCATTGCCAATGAGCCAGACCCGCGGGAATGGAAGGCGGTGCCGCTAGTTGTAGACACGTTCGGGGCCTGGTGCCCAGGAGCAATCACGGAGCTGCGGCACATTGCCCGCGCCAACGCCCTCCGTGAAGACCGGACCGTTTCGGCCGCCTGCCAGGACCTCTTCCACCGCTTGAGCTTTTCTATAGCCCGAGGGGTGGCAAGGATCGTCATTGCATCTGGTGGGGCGCGACCGGACGAAGCGGATCCACCCTGATGCAGGGGGTAGAGTCACTGCATCGCGGGTTTTTTTACCGGGTCGGACCTGTTAGCAGTCACGCGCAGGCCAGTCCCGTGTCGCTGTGAGACAGGCGTTCACAGTGTGCTGAAGAAGCATTTCTTTGGACTACCGCTCCGGAAGCAACCGGATACCGGCAGCCCCGCTGTACCAACATGGCAAGTACAGTGTCCCGCGCTCCAAAAAAAAAAAAAAATTCAATTTCAATTTCAATTTCAACATTTTTTTTTTAAAGGATGGCTTCCATGCTTGATTGTATGGTCTCCCAACCATCCCCATCAGGGGACCTCAGAGGAGTGGAGTAAGGTGCCCTGGTGGCCCGAACTAAAAAAAAAAAAAAATTTTTTTTTTTTTTGGAGCGCGGGACACTGTACAAGCCATGTTGGTACAGCGGGGCTACCGGTATCCGGTTGCTTCCGGAGCGGGAGCCCAAAAAAATGCTTCTTCAGCACACAGTGAACGCCAGTCTCACTGCGACCTGGGCTGGCCTGCTAGCGAGCAGGTCCGACCAGGTAAAAAAACCCGCGATGCAGTGACACTACCCCCTGCAACAGGGTGGACCGCTTCGTCCGGTCGCGCCCCACCAGATGCAATGACTATTCTTGCCACCCCTTGGGCTACCTGAAAGCTCAATTGGTGGAAGAAGTCCTGGCAGGCGGCCGAAGCGGTCCGGTCTTCACGGAGGGCGCTTTTGCGGGCTATTTGCCGCAACTCCGTGAGTGCTCCAGGACACCACGCTCCGAAGGTGTCCACGACTAGCGGGACAGCGAGCCATTCCCGGGGGTTTGGCTCGTTGTCGATGATGCCGCGGTACTTCCCTTCTTTGACAGCTGTTGCGTAGGCTGTCGCCGCCCCCCCTGGCTTCTCCGCTGCCCTTTTAGCGTACTGGGGATTCGATGGCTGCAGGGGGAAGGTGACGGCGACATCTAACACAACGGTGGTGCCGTCCCGGACATAGCTGATGTCCGGGCGCTTCCGAATTTTTTTTTTTTTTTTGGTAACTGAGGGGAGAAATGCGTGACGCACGACCACAAGCCGGACCAAACTTGTGAGTGTGGGACTGTCCGTTTTTCCGTCGGGACTTACCCACTAAAACTCAAAACTCAGAGATTCGAGAGATGCAGAGGGTGCTACCCACGGTTCTCACCGTGTACGCGGCGCGATGGAGGGGCCACCCTCCACGCGGGACTTGGCCAGTCCTTGCGCTGTCTGCCGCAGGGGTGCCCGGTGGCTACTGGGGGGGGCTAATTACTATTGAACCGTATAATACAATTGAACCGTATAATACAATTGAACTTTTTTTTCGGGGAATCGGCGCATCCCAACCGTATAATACAATTGAATTGTAATGTTACTGTACGGCTGACACTTTCGCACTGCCGTTGAGTGTGAGCCAGCCAGTGAGGCGGTTTCACTTAGTTTCAGGGCCGGTTTCGTTTCGGCTTTTTTTGGAAAAGTCATGTTAGACCTCCAAAGCGGAGAAGAAATCTTAAAACGAGGTTTTGGAACCCGGGGCTTCCTAAGGTTTTGACATGATGATGTCGCTGATGCCGTTGCTCGTGCCAAATTCTTGGAGCTGGCTGTGTGCGGGGGATCATGAAGCACAAACATGGCAATGGGCCGGCAATCGCAGTGTGGGGGTGGCTCCGGAGCTGCTGTGCCAGGTCCGGAGTTGACTTCGGAGCCAGCCGGAGACACTGCCAATCGTGACCGTGGCCCGGCATGGGGGCGATGGCCCATCGGATGGGACATCTTGTTAACCCCAGATTTATCAGTGGTTCCCGTCTGCCGCCAGCGCTCTCTCTCCAAAAGAGAAGCAGTAAGTTCGTCGGACTGCGGTCGCCATGCTGTTGGAAACTCTGATACTGAGCAACAGCCCCAGAAAAAGTGAACCTTCGGCCCAAGTTAGGGTACTCTCTTCCAAGAGTCTTGGCAGGAGTCTTGCCAGGTGTTGGTGGAAACACCCACGGCATGCACCAGTTGGGTATTTCCGACCCGATGCACGAGAAATCAGGGCTCGGAGTCCTAACTGCGGGCTCCAACCTTTCGCTTGTTGTGTGAAGGTTTTCCCTTCAGTTTTTGCTCGGAGTTGCATTGTACTCACACTGTCACCGTGACTGTGTCATTTAGTCACGACAACAACGTGTTTCTAACAGGCAAGCTGCACTTCAATTGTAATACACTAGTGTTTTTTTGGGGGGGGTCTGAGACCCCCCAATTCCACGCCGTGTATCGTTATATTACAATTGAACTCAATTGTAATTGGCCCCCCCCAGTAGCCGGATCTTGCGTCGGAACCCCTGCGCTCGCTGTGGCGCGGCTTGGCGGTCCCCAATTCCGTTTTTCTACGGTCGTTGGGGTACCTGGCGATCGTCCAGTCTGGGCGAGTCCGGTTGAACCGGCAGACTGTGGCAAGGGTACGATCACGCCGCTCAACTCACTCGGGGAGACACCCTCCACTAGCGACCGGCTTGCGAACGGTCTGGGAGGGTGCCTCGGGTGAGGTTGCTGCTGCACCTGGGTGTTTTGGGCGCTCTTGTTCAGGCTGGGGTCCTGAGGGCGGGCTTTTTTGGGGCAGTATTTCTCACCCAGGATTATGGAGCAGGGGGGGTCTTTTCGCTTCAGCCGGGGCGGTGGCTGATGGGCGGCTATTATTATTATTTCCGGGGGGGCTGGTGCCTTTTTCGGCAACAAAAAAAAAAAAAAATTTTTTTTTTGTTGTTGTTGTTTTTTTTTTAAAATTCAATTTCAATTTCAATTCAATTTCAAAAATTTGGAAACCGCACCCGGGTTAGGCTTGGGGATACGGTGCTAAGGTTCCTTTCTTTTTTTTTTTTTTTTGCGAGAGGCACCACTTTCTTTACGCGCTCGGGAGAGCACGTCGAGTTTTCGGGTTAGGCGGTACAGGCCTATTCGCGCCGGAAGGCAGGCCACAGAGACACAAGACACAGGTAAGAGAGATAGGGATGGACTATGGAACAAGGATAAGTGAGTGGGTGTCCAGTTTTTGAGCCTTTCACTCGATCTGCCAGGTGGCGATCGAGTGAGGCCTGGTGGAAGACCCGTTGCGGGCGCAAGGCCTCGAGACGTTGGGTGACACATAAGGCGTGACTTCGCCCCTTCTGGCCTATTTGTCGGCCGGGAAGCATCGCGACGTTGGCTCGTATAATGGTCCAACTCCGAGAGGGTTGGACTTGGGCATGAACCTTCCGCATGCCCGCAAGGGGGAAGACCCGAAGTGAGGCCGCAGTTTCGCGGGCCACATGACGTTGGGAGCTCGTGCAGTAAGCACGGTTATGGTACAATAACGTATGTTCAATGATGTCGCGACGGTGCTCAAATACAGTTCAAAATAGGGGACGGGTCCGGCTCCGTAGCAGTACTTCTTGTGGTTCACAATGTGGATGATCAGGCTTTACCGAAGTAAAGACCGGGTGCCGAAACACAACTACACTGCAAAGTATCGGGGTTCTGTTTCCTCTTCTCGAAGATCTAGCCAAGTTACGTTAGCGGTGGCCGAGGGCCGAGCGCGATGCTAACAGCAGCGTCGAGGACTTCTTGGAAGGGGGGCGACCCCTGCTTCGAATCTCCGTACGATCGCTTATAGAGGTACGGCATCCTCTGAGTCGGCGGACCGCGAGGAGACTTCGGAGGTGCGTGGGTGGTCGACGGCTGCAGTGGCGGGATGCGAACTGGCCGTCTCATCGGCGAGGATGGTGTACTTCGGGAGAGCGCCGCTCCCCTGCAGATAGGCGAGAGCGAGCTCCGGGAACACGAACAGGACGGCCCAGAGGAACTCCATGGCGTCCACGGGCGGCGACCTCCTACCGAGACGATTCCTGACCTCGAGGCCGTTCTTCATTTCTAGCCGAGAGGTCTGAGCAGCGGGGGCGTCACAGCCGATGAAGAGGTGAACGAGCGGGGCCAGCGACCTCGTGCCGCACATGGGACAGGGGAGGTGCGGTTCCCTGCGGTCTGCTCTCGTGAGGGTTGGCCAGTTGGTAGCATACATCGTCATCACGAGGTGGTGGTGGCCGGTGCGAATTTGCCGCACTTCCCTTTCGGCCCGCGGTGTGAGGTGCTTGGGTCGTGGGATGCGGCGGCCGAAAACCAACCTCGAGAAAGACGACGGGTTTTGTAGGCGGGCGGCTCTACTCACGGCTTCCCGAGCTCCAGCTTCGCTGCTCTCCATCCACAGGACGGCACGGTGGCGGGCGTTAACGGTCGTGGTGCAGACTTTAGGCGCATAAGGGAGGGGGAGGTTCCTCGCCATAGCCGCAACCGCTTCCCGCATGTACGTCTCAGCGGCCCGTCTGGCGATTCCGTCAGCCCTCTCGTTGCCGGCAAGACCGCAATGGCCAAAAACGAACTGCAGGGTGATGGTGTAGCCCCGCGCTTCGAGTTCGGCCAGCGATTGCCAGATGTGGATTGGCCCGGGTTGCGTCTGGCAGAGCGGGCCGTGGCTCAGCGTTTGCAGGAGCGACTGCGAATCACTGATGATGAGGATGTTGAGGGGCGTGGTGGTCGGAGGGAGCAGGCGCTTGAGGACGTTCACGCAGATGACGAGAGCCATCTCCTCGGCGCGGTAGCTGTGCGGGTGACGACCGGCCGGGAATCCGGCTTCGACAGTGCGGCAGTTGTCCGTAGTAGTGGTCAGGTGCTGACCCAGGCCGTGGTCTGCCTTTATGGGAACCGAAGGCTCCAGTTCAATGTACAAGCCGGAGCCACCCCAGGTAGACCGGTCGTTGGTGCTGCGTAACCACGAACGAAGGGTGGCACTGGCGTTGGCGTCGCAAATGGAGGGCGGCGGAGGGTTGCCGCTCACAACAGAGCCGTCCGACCAGGCGGTGCAGTGTGGGTGCGGGAGCGTCGCGAGTTGTACCTCTGCGGCTCGCTTCTTCTCAGCAGCGCCAGCATTCTTGCGCACCTTCAGGGCGGTGTTGATCGTGACGCCGGGGCATGGAGTCCACGGGGCGAAACGGTTGGGAATACGAGCCTGCCGGATACACTGGTCTGTGCCCGCCTTGACTGTGACCCGGTCGTACGTCGTCTTCAGTCGCGTATCGAGTGATAGTTCGCGCGTCCAAAGGGCCCGGTTGTGCCGCAGCCTCTCCCGGAGGGCCGCGATCTTGTATTCAACAAGGGACCGGATTGGGAGGATGCCGGACTCTTGTTGAGCGGCAAAATCGGAGATGCCTTTGCGGCAGCCCAGGATGAGGGCGAGTGCACGGCGATGGAGGCGTCCGAGTGTTGCAAGAAGGCCGGCTGCGAAGAGGATGTACGGTCCGTAAATGCCGAGCGCGTACGTGAAAGTGGGGAGCACGTATGTGAGATAGAGGGTGCGGAGGATCGTGCCGTTGAAGCAGTAGTCCTTGCCGGCCAGGTGCCGGAGGAAGTTGAGTCTCAGAGAGAACACCTCGATGACCCGGCGGAGGTGGGGGTGGAAGGTAAGCTCGCGGTCGATGGTTAGGCCGAGCAGCCTTACGCTTTCGACCCACTGCAGCTCTTCCACCACCCTGAGCAGGGTGCCACCGGAGGCCTTACGTACGACGCTGACCACCGTCTTGCCGTCGTGTGGCGCCCCGAGTCCCACTACCTTTCGCTCTTCCGACACCAGTCGCCGGACATCCTCAGCGGGGACGGGGATGTCCAGCTGCGTCGACTTGAACGCTCTCAACCGCGCCACATCGTCGTTCTAAGCGACTCTCAGTCGCTCCTCAAAGTCCTCAGTCTGGGGTCGTATAAGCAGAAGGATCCAACCAACATTAGGATCTGGCTGCTGCTATGCGAGCTCAGAGCGAGGGGGTACGCGATAACGCTGCAATTCGTGTACGCTCACTGTGGGCTCGCGGGCAACGACATGGCGGACTCCTTGGCCAAGGCGGCGGCAGCTGAGCTCCAAGAATCTACTACTCGCGCAGCCGCGACACATGCCACACCTCCACCTGCCATTCAAATTAGCGCCGCGGACGTCAAGTATCGACACAAGGCATACCTGAACCTAGACAGGGAACGACAGGCCAGGGAAGCCTACTACCGGGCGGACAAGGACGGCAACACGACTCCGTTCGTTAGGCTGGTCAACGGCCGGACGATAAAGCGGCACCGGCACTTGACGCCTCGGGCCGAACGGGAGATTCGCCAGCTGCGCACCGGGCATCACCCACTCATCCGGACGATGTACACCCCGGACATGCGCGCGCTCAGCACAGCCGAGCGCGCCCGAACCTTCCGCCCGTGCCCGATCTGCGGGTCGCTCACGTCGAGCCCTGTGCTCCACCTGTTCAAGGTGTGCGCAGACGACGCGACCGCGCCCTTCAGGCTCGCGATGCGCAACCAGGTGGAACACCGCAACAAGGGCGGGTTCCCGAACGCGGCCGACGAACTGTGGTGCACCTTGTTCGAGTACCCCGAACTCGCGCTTGCATACCTGCAGCGTGCGGGAGTACTCCCGCACTACACCATCCTCGCATCCTCAGCGTCCGAGCCCGAGCTCCAGTCGACTCAAAGCGTGCTGGACGCCGCCTCAGACATCTCGTCACAGGCGGAAGACATGTCGGACGAGCAGACAGTTGAATCGCAGCAACCGGAAGGCGATCTGGTTATGGTGGCCGAAGCGGACGACTGGCGGCTCTAGAAGCTTCTACTCTGGCTGACTTTTACTCCTTTCCCTCCTTCCCAACACCCCTCCCACCTCTACCAAGGCCCCGCACAGCCCCGTGATAGAGTCACGGAGTGAGCCGCTTATCGAAGTAACAACCCCACACCGACGGACGAGAACCCGGAACGCCAGACCGGTGACCGGCAACCACAAACACAGCCGCCAGCCAGGGCGACAACAGAGAACCGGTTGTTACTTCGAGCTGCAGGAATGCCCACTCCTCACCAAACGACTAACAACTGTGTCGGAAACAAGGCCGGGGAGGCTGGTGAGAACCACTGTCACCAAACAACCAAACAGTTTTCTTTTGCCGCGGCGGCACCACGGATTCGTCACCCGGCCGTACAGGCCCCGATGGGGAGAAGCCGCGCAGGTGCTGGCGGCAAGCAAGAAAAGCCCACCCGCAGCGACGCGAACGTAGTGGGAGGAAAGGCACCCCGAGCAATCGGAAGGAGCCACCCACAAGCACCCACAGACACGCAACCACCTACACAAGTACGCCGAAGTTCAAAACTTGAAGACATGCAATGATGGAACCTCCGCTCAACTGAACCTAGTGGGCGCAGGGAAGCCACCGAGCGAAAAACGAACAATCAAGCAAACACTCTTTTCTTTCTGCTTTCACCCAAACCGGCAAACAAGCGGCCCAGTACAGCCGGCCTAACCTCGAAGCCGGCTCACAGAGCGGCTGTTCTTATCTTAGAATCGCGGTCCGTTGGGCCGGTGGAAAGGAAGGTGCCTGATGGAAAAAAAAAAAAAAAAAATTTTTTTTTTTTTTTGTGTCAGGACTGACAACCAGCCATACGGAGGCGAATGAACGGGACCGAGCCGACTGGAAAATCAGCGGTCTGTTGGGAGACTGGGTTAGACGAGTGAACGGACAATTCCAGAAGCTGACCTGGTCAAGGGGGCAATTCCCCTAGGAGGGCGGTAGAGAACGAGGACGGAAGGCGTTTCTACATTAACACTGTGCATATTGGTTTTTGGGTGTAGGTCATTCACATGGACGTTTCTACATTAACACTGCACATGTTGGTTCTTGGTTGTGAGTCAATCCCACTTTTTGGCATATCTATTTCTTTACAACTGGTTATGCTAGTAGCCTGCGGGCAATGACTGGGAAATCAGGCAGGTCTTTCGTCTTCTGCAAGAGCAGCAGTAGGCCGACAGAGTTGCATTGTGTGAAGACCTGGGACAATGTGGACGGGGGAGGGAATCTAAGGGCAGCACGTCTAAGGGGTTCAAGTACCGCACAACGAAGCAATAGGTGTTCTAGCATGGTTACAGTAATTCCCAGTTTGCAGTGCCAGCAGACACCCTGCAGGATTGAGTTTTTTCTAGTGTTATCACAAAGGAAGTGCTTGTTTATTGTGCTGTGGCCAGTGCGCAGCGCGATTATATTAACCTCGGCTTGCCTGGACAGGATCGGTTGCAGCCAGGTTGGTTGGTGGCCATCTGTGGCTCTGAAAATTGTGCGGCCGGGAAGACAGCCATTCTTTTTTCAGGGTCTCTAAAACACGTGCCTTAGCAGAGTTAAAGTCAAGTGGGGCGGGAGTAATTAAGCCAGTGGCAAGGCGGGCAGCATTGGCGATCCTGTCTGCGTGTTCGTTCCCCATTATGCCACAATGAGCAGGGACATGGTGCAGGACAATTTCTGCAGACTCATTGTCGACTACTTCCCTCAGGAGAAGTAGGATTTGCGTCGCCAGAGAGTCAGTTTGTCTGAGACCGTTTTTAAGGGTCTGCAGACAGCACTGAGAATCAGACAGCAAAACAATCTTTCGAGACTGGAGGTCCTATGAACATGCAATGTGAATAGCCTCTATTCGAGCCAACCCCACTTTTAAAAGTGTATTGTTTTTGAACTAGATAATAGCGCGGAGCTGGCTTTTTCTCCCCCCGGTGCACCGTCAGCATGCACACCTGACCATAGGAAAGGTCAAAGTAAGGGTGAAGCAAGCTTACGAGCGGTCACCGGGATGCAGATAGAAAACTGCATGAAACAACGTACAAGTGCACTAGCAACCAACAAGACAATCTCCTGGAGCCGGCGTCGGGAGGGCGAACTAAGACGCTAACGCCCACCGACACCCAGGAAGAGCCCGCATCGGACTGCCGCCGCGAAACAGCACCGCGCAGACCACCCCGGATCTACCTTTTCTCCACCTCTTAATTCCATTTCCCCTCTGTTCAGTTCCGGGAGTAGGGGAGGGCGGGCAAAGTAAAAAGCTCACTGAACCCCCCCGCCACAATGTGAGACTGTAAAAACAAAGAACGAAACCGAACACGAAAACAACCAACGCGCCAAGGATGGCGACGGGGAGGCACAAGGAACCACCTCACCTGTTCTCAAGAACTAACCCGAGGCAGGTATCCACCGTACCGATAACCGATAACCGATAACCTGGGAAAATGTATATGGGTGGCAGAGTGAGCGGGTGTCGGCCTTCAGGCCGGTGTGTCCTTTATTGGCCACCAGGGCACCTTACTCCACTCCTTTGAGGTCCCCTTGATGGGGAAACCCTACTTTATTGGTATGGGAGTTTGGTTGGGAGGGAAGGTGGCGAAAACAAGTCGACTGCAACGTTTGGTGAACCTGTGCCCTGTCCGTGCACCGCCTGAAGCGAAGGCAGACGCCGCAAATTCCTCGCCGGCCCACCGCCAGAAGCTTACCCGCCGACCGTGGGACATCAACACTCTACGAATCGCGGTACAGCTCATCACCAGAGGGTCCGCTCCGATGATGCTAGCTTACCTTTGCATCGGCCTTGCGTTCATCCCGGAGTTCGAAGAGCGCTCCATCCAGTGCTTGATGGACGCTGGGTCTGCACCTGACGCGATACTGACACACCCGCGCCCGCCTCTGTTCACCCTTTCCGACGGGCCGCCGCAACCGCCGAACCTGCCAACACCAGCTGACTCGAACCCGGCGGCGTACTACCTCCAGGACGACGACGACCGGATCTCGTGGGCCGTGGCCAACTGGGAAGAGGAGACGTGCATCCGGTTCACGAAGTGCAGCAGCCCCTTCACGTGCGAGGAGCCGTTCATGGTCTTCGTCTCGGACGCCAGCCGGTGTGACGCGCCGGTCGGAACTTCCGGCTGCGTCAGCGAAGTCAACATCCGGACTATCCGCTACCAAGGTTGGGTCGCTCATGTGACCGCGCACGCCCTGGGCCTCTCGCGCGAGAACACGAGGAACGACAGGGACGGGTACGTGACCCTCAACGAAAGCAACATCTGGTCGAAGTCGGAACGTGCCGCCGACCGCTGCCGCGCTATCGCTGACGGTGCTGCCTTCCGGCGTGGACGTGGCGAAGAAGACGGATTTGTCGAGTTCCACAGCGAGGGTCACCTGCAGCCCGTGGTGCATGAGGCTCCAGTAGTCGTACGGGCCCGGGTCGCGCCCCGAGGGGCCAAATTACTCGAAGTCGCCGGCTCCTTCTCCACCAACTTCGCCGCCACGATCTCCGACGTGTCGGTTGCAACCTGCTCGGTCGTCGCGCGAATGGCTGCAGGCACAACAGACGCGCCGCCGTCCGCCGTCCCACAGACAGCAGCTCCCGCACCGTGCACATGCGGTAACTGTTCAGACGTCGACGGCAACTTCATCCATGCCCACGGGGGCCAAATGGTCGAATACAATGACGTGTTTTATCTGAACGGAACGTCCCTGAAGCAGAGTCCGTGTGCCTTGAGCGAGGGGATCGGCTGCCACACGTCGACGGGCCTTATGAACTGGGAGTTCCTCAATGAGACCATGCTCGAAACGTCGATTATCAGCAGCGTTGGTACGCCGCCGTGGAGGATTGAACGGCCGAAAATCGTCCGCTGGGAGTGGGTACCAACATTTCGCCCTTCCACCATCACCTCTGAAGCCGCAACCAGCCCTTCTCCGCATCGCCCGGGGAGCACTCCACGCCACCCGGTGCCCACTCCGCCACTCTCTTCCATACGCAGCGTTCTCCGCTGCTCTGTGACGCGGAAACAACGCCGCCGACTTCGGAAGTACGACCGACAGCTCGCCCAGAAGCGTGCACAGCGAGACGGAAGAGCTCAACACCTGGAACTCGCCGCACAGTTGAAAGAGCTCTTGTCTTTCGCGCTTGCGACCTCCCACTGTGTTGTTGCCCCGTCTTCCGCCCAAGCTGCCGGCCCGCCGTTCTTCTCTCTGGAGAGCTTCCTCGACGTACCTCAAAAGGAAGCTGACAACCCTCCAGCACCGCAACCTACGGCCACATCACCCCCGACAACCCCCGCAACCCTACCGACGATCAGCCCACATCAACCGACGACAAGAGATACCGAGTTAACCGACGTAGGGACACCGAGAGATAGCGCGCATAGTGGCAGGCACGAATTCCGCGGCCCAAAAGACACACCCTATCTCCCCTTCGCTGCCACTCCACTGTCGCCCGTGTGCATCTCCCTCCCCCCTGCAAAAGCCACCACCTGTACAGCCCCCCCACAAGGCATGCAAACCGTCACCCCCGCGTCCACCCCGCTCACCACCTTCTTCGTGACCGGTGTCGACGGGAAGCGGCGGTGTGTGTCGGCTAGCCTCGGTGCCCGGCTCTCAGATGTTCTGATAGAGCGCGGGCTCATCCCTGGTCCCGGGGTTCGGGTGATCAGCGGCCGGGGCGCGCCCCTCTCGAGAGACCTCTCGCTTGGAGAGAATGGGTTCGAGGCCGGCATGTCCCCGTCGATCAGCATACTCCCGTCGGTTCTCGGTGGAGATCCATCGCGAGGCAGGGGTCGTGGCTCAAACGGCCGCCCGAGTGAACCATCGAGGCAGGTGGGCACCTCGCGAGGCGCGGGGGTCCAGGTCGTGTCCCACGAAGTATGCGACTCGAGGAGAAGGCGGCGCCGGGGAGGCGGCAGGGGACGTAAACCGTTAGAACGAGACGCGAACGACTCCAGCGGTCCCGCCCCCTCTGCCCCCCGGGCCGCCGCACCTAGCTCTGATGACGGGCTGTATCCTGGTTGGGAAGCTCCGGAGGCCCGTTTCCGGGTCACCATCCTGGTGCACGACCTCTCCTGGAGCGAAGTGCAAGAACTCAAGCAGGCTCTGGTCCGTTCCCACCTGCACAAGTCCATTGATCGCCAGATCATCAATGGGATATGGGACGTGTCAGCGGACCGGGAGCTAGCCAAGCACGAACTGTACGTATCGGTGCGGGCGGCTTTCGCGGTCCCGAAGGATCAAGGGGAGAACGTTCTCCGGTCCAGTGGTTTTTCCACTGCCTTTTTCGAGCCCCTCTACGACGAAGCGAAATACCGCATCTTGTACCTGGGCGTGGACACGATCGATGAGGCCCAGGAGCTCGCATCCCTCATTCCGGACCTACACAGGGGCCTCTCCTTCTGTCGCGGCACTTTTGGCATCCGCGTCAAGGCCGGGGACTACAATCGCGCCAAGGCCCTACTCCCCCCCCTGCCCCCGCCAATCGGCTACTTCGAGGTGCAGGGGGTGCCGAGCCGCACCAATGGCGACCTGCTCCGGAGGAACCTTTGCGACCATGGCTGGGAGACAACCCCACTCTTCCGGACGCAGAAGGGCGGGCGTCACCTCACATGGATCGTCAAATCCGAGACGCTCCCCGGAAAGAACGTTCTTCTGACCGCCCAGGGCTTGACGCTTAAATTCAAGCGAATCCTCCGATGCCCCCTCGAACCTCTCGAGACTAGAGGGTCCCCCCCTCTCTCGGACGCATTCCGCGCCCCCGCCCCAGCTGCCCCCGCCGATAACGAGACCCCCCAGCTCCCGTCGCGTGCTGATCTCATCAAACAGCACGGACCCGCCCTGGCCGAGAAGATCCTCGCGGGTCTCCACCTCCTCGGCGATCGCTCTGGCCCAGCTCCTGCAGGTAAACCACTGGCCGGAGGTCTCACCATCGCCGCTGTGGACCATCCCGAGGATGAGTCAGTCATGGACGTAGATGTTGCCGTCAGCGCGGAGGAAGAAGAAGACGCGGCCAGCGACACCCCCTCCGAACACCCCCCCCCTCAACCCGCAGACCCGCCATGTGCCCAACCGGACGCCCTTGCAGCCGCGGTCAGCCAGGTAATGGCCCTGTCGGAACAACTACGGTCCAACTACAAGGACGCAGTAGCGAAGACAGAGACGGATCTCTGCTCTGGATTCCGCTCCATCACGGAGGGGATGAACGCGAAGTTCGACAACCTCGCAGCGGAAATCCGCGCACAGAGTGTGGCACTCGCGAACACCCGCTCTGAGCTGTCCGCAGACATCCAAAGGCGTGGCACAGAGGCGGAGAACTCCCACCGTGAGCTGTCTGAAGCTGTGAAGCACCAGAGTGTCGCCTTAGAGCTGACACGGGACAAGCTGACAACGTTCGAGCACGACCGTGACCGCCGTTCTAAGAGACCCTCTGGGAGGGAGCGTGGCCGGTCCCTGGACCGCGGTGAAGCGCCCAGCCGAACAGACGCTGACTTGACGCATCAGTCGATGCCATCTGCGGGCCAGACTCCCCCAGCCCAGGAGACTGTGCCGATCGAGGTGCAGCCGCAGCTGGAGAGCCAGACGACAGCTCCACCTACCCCGCCCCCCGTCCAACAACCCGTAAAACCCCCCCCTGCCCAACCCCGGACTGCCCGATCTGCCTTAAAGACCTCAAAGGGGCCCAGCACTAAAGACACGGCACAGCGCGCGGCTCGAGAGAGGTCGCAACAACGGGCACTTTCGGCTCGTCCCCCTGCCGTGACAAAGCCGTCCCCTGAAGCGCAGGACGCTCCAATGCCGCAGGCAGAGTCCCCCCAGGCCGCTGCAGCAGTGGCTCCCGCACCGATCGCACCCGCTCCGAGGGCCGCTGGGCGAGGGCGCGGAGTGGAGTCTGTACGAATGGCATACCCACCTCCCCGCTCCCACAGCGCGGACCTTCCACGCGCCAGGGGGGCCGGGCAACCCCCTACCAAAGGTCTCCTCCCCTCCGACGCTCTCCCGGGGCCAGAGGCGACTCCACTGCCTACAGGAACAGCGTTACCGGAGCTGGACTTTGATGGGTCTCCCTCTGACGGAAGCCCCCCGCTTCTTTCGCAGCATTGAGGGCTACCGCCCCCACGCCCTGGGGAAACCCCCCCCGGCGCCCCACACCGCGCCAGCAAGAACCCAGTATGCGGCGCCCAAACCCCTCAGAACCACGCACCGGCGCCTGCCGCCGGCTCGGCCGCGCGCAGAGGACAGGTTCCTTCGGGGCGCAGCCAGCTTCCGGCGAGTGTCGATACGCCGAACCCCGAACGCACGCTCACCTTTGTGTCGTTCAATTGCCGGTCCTTCTGGGCGAGGGAGTACTTCCCCGGAGGTCTCGACGGTATCAGCCGCCTTGTCGACAGCTTCTTCCCGAACCTGCCGGACGTCATACTCCTGCAGGAGACTTGGCTCTCAAGCAAGTCCCTTCCCCCCCTCCTCAACGGTTACCGTACGTTCCGACGCGACCGCCCCGAAGGGCATGGAGGAGGCGTCCTGATTTTCGTGCGCACAAGTCTGCTAGCCACGGAAATCCGACCTCCGGTCTTTGGCGCAGACTCACTCATGGAGTGCCTCGCGGTAAGGATCACCCGCATCGGCCTTCCCCCACTGCGCGTCTACAACGTGTACCGCCCCCCGCGTGGCCACGCCACACTCTGCATGACGCCATTCCCGATGGACGACAACGTCATCATCGCCGGCGACCTTAACGCTCACCATCCGGACTGGTCCACGGGGGCCGAGAACGTGGGCGGCCGGATCCTCCGAGACTGGCTCCTCGAGACGTCCGCCATCACCTGGAACGACCCGACGGTTTCCACAATGGTCCACCGCTCTCACGCCCGATACTCCTCGCCGGACGTGGTTATCTCCACCCCGACTCCAGGGAACATCCTCAACTGGAGACCTCTCGCTTCCTGGGGCTCCGACCACCTCCCAATCGCCTTCGAAGTACCTCGGGGGTACTCGCAGCCGCGCGTTCCCCGCCTCTCATGGTTTTCCTGGAGACGCGCTGATTGGGATGGTATGATGGAGTACCTTGATGAGGAGAGTTCTGCCCTGCTCGGGAAGCGGCCTGCCACGAACACGCAGTTCGCGAAGCGGGTCGCTTCGACGTTCCGCCGCGCGATCCACCAGTTCGTTCCGCGATATCGACCGGGACGACCTCAGAAAGATTGGTGGACACCGGAGCTCACCGTCCTGGAACGCCTCAAAAAAGCGGCCCTCTCTGACCTGCGCAGCGACCCTGACGCCCCGCAGGCCCAACGTGCATACTCCGACGCGGCGGCCGGTTTCACGCATGCAGCTAAGCTGGCGAAAGCTGCGCACTGGTGCTCCTTCGCCTCCCGCATCAATCGATGCACCGACATCGGCCTGCTCTTCCGGTTCGTCCGGAAGATCGACGGCCGTGCCCTACGCAGGGACATCCCCCCAATTCGGCACGGGGACACTTTTTGTGTCACAGCGGACGGGAAGACGGAACTGTTCGGCGACCACCTTCGTCGGGTGTGCGGCGGCCCGGCAACATCGACCACCTCTCCGCAGTGGGTACCGAGATGCCGACCCTCCTCCGACGACGCTGGCTGCGGGCCCATCACCGCTGCCGAACTCGACCGGGCCCTTAGCAACCTCGACGCGAAAACCTCCCTCGACCCAGATGGTCTCTGCTGCGAGTTCCTCCGCCGACTTACCGGCAGTGCAACGGACCTCGTTCTCGAGCTCCTGAACATCTCCTGGGAGGAGGGCTTTGTCCCTGACTCCTGGCACAACGCCCATGTCGTCCCCGTCCAGAAACCTGGCCGGGACCGTTCCCTGCCGGAAGGTTATCGACCGATTTCCCTCACCAGCATCATTTCCAAACTGATGGAAGTGATCGTGAAGAATCGACTCGAGTTCCTTACCGAGAGCCCCGACTACCCGCAAATCCTCCCCTTCTGCGCACGCCAGGGCGGCTTCCGCAAGGGACGAGGGACGGAGGAGCAGCTGTTTTCGGTCGTATCAGCCCTCGACTGGGCCAAGACCCGGCTTCAACACTTCTGCCTGCTCTCGTTCGACTTGGCGAACGCATTTGACACGGTCGATCACCAACGTCTCCTTTGCATTCTGGAGCGGAGAGGGATCCCCGCGAAATTCCTGCGCTGGATTGAGGCCTTCCTACGCAACAGGAAAGCCGCGTACAAACTCGACGGAGCCACTGGTCGCTACTTCGACCTGAAGACGGGCGTCCCCCAAGGAACAGTGCTCGGACCTCTCCTGTTCCTCTACTACATCGATGATCTCGGTACGGAGCTTGAACAACTCCGCTGCCACATCCACCAGGACAATGTCGGGGCCTCCATCACCTTCTCGTTGTACGCCGATGACGATGGAGTAGCTGTCGAGGCTCGGACTTTCGCCGCCCTCGAGCGGTATACCCAAGATGTCGTCGACGTGGTGGAGCGCTGGACGGAGAACGCGCTGATGGTCCTCTCTAAAAGGAAGACCAAGGGTGTCCACTTTCTTGGAAGGAACGCGGTCCCCGGTCCCCCGCCGAAGATTGTGTTCAAGTCGACGCAGCTGGACATCCCCGTCCCCGCTGAGGATGTCCGGCGACTGGTGTCGGAAGAGCGAAAGGTAGTGGGACTCGGGGCGCCACACGACGGCAAGACGGTGGTCAGCGTCGTACGTAAGGCCTCCGGTGGCACCCTGCTCAGGGTGGTGGAAGAGCTGCAGTGGGTCGAAAGCGTAAGGCTGCTCGGCCTAACCATCGACCGCGAGCTTACCTTCCACCCCCACCTCCGCCGGGTCATCGAGGTGTTCTCTCTGAGACTCAACTTCCTCCGGCACCTGGCCGGCAAGGACTACTGCTTCAACGGCACGATCCTCCGCACCCTCTATCTCACATACGTGCTCCCCACTTTCACGTACGCGCTCGGCATTTACGGACCGTACATCCTCTTCGCAGCCGGCCTTCTTGCAACACTCGGACGCCTCCATCGCCGTGCACTCGCCCTCATCCTGGGCTGCCGTAAAGGCATCTCCGATTTTGCCGCTCAACAAGAGTCCGGCATCCTCCCAATCCGGTCCCTTGTTGAATACAAGATCGCGGCCCTCCGGGAGAGGCTGCGGCACAACAGGGCCCTTTGGACGCGCGAACTATCACTCGATACGCGACTGAAGACGACGTACGACCGGGTCACAGTCAAGGCGGGCACAGACCAGTGTATCCGGCAGGCTCGTATTCCCAACCGTTTCGCCCCGTGGACTCCATGCCCCGGCGTCACGATCAACACCGCCCTGAAGGTGCGCAAGAATGCTGGCGCTGCTGAGAAGAAGCGAGCCGCAGAGGTACAACTCGCGACGCTCCCGCACCCACACTGCACCGCCTGGTCGGACGGCTCTGTTGTGAGCGGCGACCCTCCGCCGCCCTCCATTTGCGACGCCAACGCCAGTGCCACCCTTCGTTCGTGGTTACGCAGCACCAACGACCGGTCTACCTGGGGTGGCTCCGGCTTGTACATTGAACTGGAGCCTTCGGTTCCCATAAAGGCAGACCACGGCCTGGGTCAGCACCTGACCACTACTACGGACAACTGCCGCACTGTCGAAGCCGGATTCCCGGCCGGTCGTCACCCGCACAGCTACCGCGCCGAGGAGATGGCTCTCGTCATCTGCGTGAACGTCCTCAAGCGCCTGCTCCCTCCGACCACCACGCCCCTCAACATCCTCATCATCAGTGATTCGCAGTCGCTCCTGCAAACGCTGAGCCACGGCCCGCTCTGCCAGACGCAACCCGGGCCAATCCACATCTGGCAATCGCTGGCCGAACTCGAAGCGCGGGGCTACACCATCACCCTGCAGTTCGTTTTTGGCCATTGCGGTCTTGCCGGCAACGAGAGGGCTGACGGAATCGCCAGACGGGCCGCTGAGACGTACATGCGGGAAGCGGTTGCGGCTATGGCGAGGAACCTCCCCCTCCCTTATGCGCCTAAAGTCTGCACCACGACCGTTAACGCCCGCCACCGTGCCGTCCTGTGGATGGAGAGCAGCGAAGCTGGAGCTCGGGAAGCCGTGAGTAGAGCCGCCCGCCTACAAAACCCGTCGTCTTTCTCGAGGTTGGTTTTCGGCCGCCGCATCCCACGACCCAAGCACCTCACACCGCGGGCCGAAAGGGAAGTGCGGCAAATTCGCACCGGCCACCACCACCTCGTGATGACGATGTATGCTACCAACTGGCCAACCCTCACGAGAGCAGACCGCAGGGAACCGCACCTCCCCTGTCCCATGTGCGGCACGAGGTCGCTGGCCCCGCTCGTTCACCTCTTCATCGGCTGTGACGCCCCCGCTGCTCAGACCTCTCGGCTAGAAATGAAGAACGGCCTCGAGGTCAGGAATCGTCTCGGTAGGAGGTCGCCGCCCGTGGACGCCATGGAGTTCCTCTGGGCCGTCCTGTTCGTGTTCCCGGAGCTCGCTCTCGCCTATCTGCAGGGGAGCGGCGCTCTCCCGAAGTACACCATCCTCGCCGATGAGACGGCCAGTTCGCATCCCGCCACTGCAGCCGTCGACCACCCACGCACCTCCGAAGTCTCCTCGCGGTCCGCCGACTCAGAGGATGCCGTACCTCTATAAGCGATCGTACGGAGATTCGAAGCAGGGGTCGCCCCCCTTCCAAGAAGTCCTCGACGCTGCTGTTAGCATCGCGCTCGGCCCTCGGCCACCGCTAACGTAACTTGGCTAGATCTTCGAGAAGAGGAAACAGAACCCCGATACTTTGCAGTGTAGTTGTGTTTCGGCACCCGGTCTTTACTTCGGTAAAGCCTGATCATCCACATTGTGAACCACAAGAAGTACTGCTACGGAGCCGGACCCGTCCCCTATTTTGAACTGTATTTGAGCACCGTCGCGACATCATTGAACATACGTTATTGTACCATAACCGTGCTTACTGCACGAGCTCCCAACGTCATGTGGCCCGCGAAACTGCGGCCTCACTTCGGGTCTTCCCCCTTGCGGGCATGCGGAAGGTTCATGCCCAAGTCCAACCCTCTCGGAGTTGGACCATTATACGAGCCAACGTCGCGATGCTTCCCGGCCGACAAATAGGCCAGAAGGGGCGAAGTCACGCCTTATGTGTCACCCAACGTCTCGAGGCCTTGCGCCCGCAACGGGTCTTCCACCAGGCCTCACTCGATCGCCACCTGGCAGATCGAGTGAAAGGCTCAAAAACTGGACACCCACTCACTTATCCTTGTTCCATGGTCCATCCCTATCTCTCTTACCTGTGTCTTGTGTCTCTGTGGCCTGCCTTCCGGCGCGAATAGGCCTGTACCGCCTAACCCGAAAACTCGACGTGCTCTCCCGAGCGCGTAAAGAAAGTGGTGCCTCTCGCAAAAAAAAAAAAAAGAAAGGAACCTTAGCACCGTATCCCCAAGCCTAACCCGGGTGCGGTTTCCAAATTTTTGAAATTGAATTGAAATTGAAATTGAATTTTAAAAAAAAAACAACAACAACAAAAAAAATTTTTTTTTTGGAGCGCGGGACACTGTACAAGCCATGTTGGTACAGCGGGGCTACCGGTATCCGGTTGCTTCCGGAGCGGGAGCCCAAAAAAATGCTTCTTCAGCACACAGTGAACGCCAGTCTCACTGCGACCTGGGCTGGCCTGCTAGCGAGCAGGTCCGACCAGGTAAAAAAACCCGCGATGCAGTGACACTACCCCCTGCAACAGGGTGGACCGCTTCGTCCGGTCGCGCCCCACCAGATGCAATGACTATTCTTGCCACCCCTTGGGCTACCTGAAAGCTCAATTGGTGGAAGAAGTCCTGGCAGGCGGCCGAAGCGGTCCGGTCTTCACGGAGGGCGCTTTTGCGGGCTATTTGCCGCAACTCCGTGAGTGCTCCAGGACACCACGCTCCGAAGGTGTCCACGACTAGCGGGACAGCGAGCCATTCCCGAGGGTTTGGCTCGTTGTCGATAATGCCGCGGTACTTGCCTTCTTTGACAGCTGTTGCGTAGGCTGTCGCCGCCCCCCCTGGCTTCTCCGCTGCCCTCTTAGCGTACTGTGGATTCGATGGCTGCAGGGGGAAGGTGACGGCGACATCTAACACAACGGTGGTGCCGTCCCGGACATAGCTGATGTCCGGGCGCTTTCGCTCCGTGTTCGAAAACACGGGGCGCTCGACCGCCGGGGCCAGCAGCCCGCGGCAACAAAAAAAATTTTTTTTTTTTTTTTGTTGCCGAAAAAGGCACCAGCCCCCCCGGAAATAATAATAATAGCCGCCCATCAGCCACCGCCCCGGCTGAAGCGAAAAGACCCCCCCTGCTCCATAATCCTGGGTGAGAAATACTGCCCCAAAAAAGCCCGCCCTCAGGACCCCAGCCTGAACAAGAGCGCCCAAAACACCCAGGTGCAGCAGCAACCTCACCCGAGGCACCCTCCCAGACCGTTCGCAAGCCGGTCGCTAGTGGAGGGTGTCTCCCCGAGTGAGTTGAGCGGCGTGATCGTACCCTTGCCACAGTCTGCCGGTTCAACCGGACTCGCCCAGACTGGACGATCGCCAGGTACCCCAACGACCGTAGAAAAACGGAATTGGGGACCGCCAAGCCGCGCCACAGCGAGCGCAGGGGTTCCGACGCAAGATCCGGCTACTGGGGGGGGCCAATTACAATTGAGTTCAATTGTAATATCACCCATTCCACGAAAAAGTGTCACAGATTTCGGCTTTTTTCGGATTTCTGCCGAAAATTTCCATCTGCAGGTCCGAAAATGGTCGGTTTCGAGATTTTGAGGACACGTTTGAATCCGTTGAGGACAGGGCTTTCCGAATATTTGGTCGGATAAAATTTTTGACCGACCCCCCCCCCGGAAATGGAGGTCGGCACCCGAAAAAATGGGGTCCTGGAGATCGGTTTTTTTTCTCTCTGCATCCAGGAGGGGGTCAGATTTTGATCGCTGGGCTAGCTGGCAGCTTGCCCATAATCGCGCATCCCAGAACTACTCGAAAACCAAAAGATTTCCCAAAAAGACCTCGAAAATAATTTCCAGACGGCTGCTTTTCACACCGAAAAATCGCAAAAAAAAAAAGGTGTAATGCCCTTATATCCCACTCAAAACAAATTTGTGCCCTTATATCCCACTTCAAACAAATTTTGTGCCCTTATATCCCAAACTGGGATATAAGGGCACAAATTTGTTTTGACAAATTTGTGGTCGATAAAAAGGCTAAAAAAACTCCGGGCGAGGGAATTGAACCCGAGACAGCTCGCCCTGGACCCCACTGCTCGTTGGCTCGACCATGAAGAGTCCTACGGCAAAAAAAAGCAAAAAAAGTAATCTTTCAGAAAATGCGACCTAAATGCATGTCGTCAACGAGTCACTGTGACTGTCCGAGTCGTCGGGGCCCAAAAGGGCCTTCTCCTAAGAGTCTGGACTTTGTGACGATACCACTATCCGACACCGCTAATCCTGACCTCAAGTCAGCTCTCAGTTCATCATCAATATCGCAGTAAAAGGAGAAACTAAACTTTAGGACCGTCGTGAAAAGCTGGCAAGGCTGCCTCAACCAGACACAAGAGTGAAGAAACTTGAACAAAGAAAGAGAGATGACCATGGTGCACGCGCTGATTGGCTATAGCAGTGCAGAATTGAAACGGAGCTGCATAGGCAACTTCCGGAGGAGCTGCCGTGACGGTTTGCCCCGCACCAGCGAAAAGTGGTCGCTGGCACCCGACAAATCGTCTTCGTGGATCAGGTACACGGTCGATACAGGCTCTTCGACGGGGTGATGCGTGAACATCGTGAGCCTTGGTTGCTCTGCTTCTGGGACCTGGAGGACAGAGATGAGGACAATCTTCACCTTGAATACAATTGCCGCCAGGAGAACGGCCTCGGTGCTGGCCCACGCTCGATGTGCAGATTGCACCCGAACCCATGCATCAAACTTGGACTCGCCCCGACGCAGCTGAACGTCCGGTCCGTTTTGTATGCGCTGCTTGAACAGCGCTCTTGTCTCCGGTTCCAAGTTCTGCACCTCTTGGAAAAGGATAGTGCGCAATGTGCGCGATCCACGGCCGTCTCCGTTGTGCGCAGAGAAGAACATGTTCTGGCTGTTCGGGACGTTAGCCAGACAGCTGTAAAAGCAGTCGCCATCACCGGGGACCAGGACCAGTTCCGTTCCAGTGGTCTGCACCCAGGTCAGAGCACGGGACTGATACGGCTTTTGTTCGTTGGCCGGGGGTTTGCCAGTGGAGGTTCCCTTGGTGACGTTGGTCCTTCCAGGTTTGGACGCTGGAGGCTTGGTAGATTTCTGATCTTTCTGCCCTTTTTTTCCTTTGGGCTTTGGCACCGGCGGTGCTTCTTCTCCCGAATCTGCGGGCTCTTGGCACTTCGAATCTTGCTCCGTGTCTTGGTCCTGTTTGCTGTCTTTTTTTGCAGGCAGAGGCGGATTCGTGCAGGTGACCTTGTAATGTCCCTCGCCACCGCACCTGGCACAGGTAACCTTTCTCTTTTTGGCGCCTTTGAATGGCAAGTCGTCGTCGTCGACGATCTCACCCCGGCTTGGGATGCGCTTCTCTTTTGGTCGGCCTGAGGGATTCTTGTGACGGGGGGGTGCAAGATTGTCCAGTGCGAGGGTTTTTACGTCCAGCACAGTCGGGACACTGACGTCGTAAAACGACCGCAGGGATTCCACGGTGTAGAGGGCGTCGACAAGGGACAAGGGATGCACCTTTCGCTGTCCGCACACACAAACAATGTGAACGCACGGAAGCTGCGACACGTGTTGCCCAACACAGGTGCACTTGTAGACGGCGCCCTTGTTCAAAACGCGCACCCTTTGCTGCCGTCCGCTTTTCGCTTCCTTTACCTCGTACTCTCCACGTCCTGCAGGTGTGGCAGAGAAGCCGCGAGCTTGGTACTCGATGCGACCCAGCCTTTTCTCCACCCACGGTACGAAGGTGGCGCCGTCCCTGGTCGGAAACTGCCCAGCCCTTGATGCAAACAGATGCATCAGGCCTATGCGCAATCTTTCGAAAAGGTTTATGGCATTCTGGGCGCTTCTTGCAAGCTTGGCGTTCTTGTTGAAGCCTTCACTCACATTGCTGGTGTAGTGGTGGCACCTACACCCCCCCACCAGGTACGCATCCGACATGCAGTCCCGGAGCTTGTCCAGATAGCAGGCCAGGTCGTCGTTTTCCTTGGAAACGATCGCAAGAATCTTGGCGTAAGATTCATGCGAGCTTGCATGAGCCAGCTTCCACACGTGGTGCTGGGTTCCCTTCCCGAAGCTCTTACTCACATTGCGAACAACGTGGTTGACGCAGATGAGGTGGAGGGTGGTGGGCAGCACAGTTTTAACTGGGGCCAATTACCATTCCAGCACCATTTTCAAACTTTTTGCCCATTCCAGCACTATTTCCAAACTTTTTGCCCACTCCAGCACTATCACAAACTTTTTGCCCATTCCAGCACTCTGCCCAAACTTTTTGCCCATTCCAGCACTCTGCCCAAACTTTTTGCCCATTCCAGCACTATTTCCAAACTTTTTGCCCATTCAAGCACTATTAGTATTACCACCCTTTACCAATATTATGGCAAAATCAACACTGCAATTTCCATACCTTCGGGTTTTACCATCTGCAGGGGGGGCTAAATACACGGGAGCCAAGCTTCACGTGTTCGGCGGTACTGCAGCCACGGGCCTACGGGTCAAGTGGCTCCCGATTTCCCAGGGAAACTGCGGGGACTAAAGCATCAAGGCTTGGCGCACCTCTTGGCGCTCGCGCTGATTCGCGGCTGAACGCAAGCTCGTCGAGACGGTCAGCCGCAGGGCAGAGCGGACGGGGTTGTGGCACTGTGCTGCCTCCGACTCAAGCTTTGCAAGCTGTGGTTGACCGTCACGTTCCTGGACCAGGAGCGGCCTTTTTCTTCTCTTCTTTCTTCTACAGAAGTCGCCTTGTCATGCGGCCAAGACGGAGACAGTCCGGACAACACGTAGCCAAGCTGCACGAGCCGATTTCGTCCAAGGGCGCCCACCAAAGCGCCACCTACAAACGCTCCGCCGACGTGCGCCACCTACACTACGGGTCGTTCCAAAATCACTCTACAGTAGGAGTCTACTTCTCCACTGATTTTGCGGAATCTTCTACGACCGGCAGGCCGCAGCAGTAGATCTCGAGATGGCGACGCCACAGCACTGGGCGTCGCCCTTCGCGACCCGCCGACCACTGATGACAAAACCGGGTTCATCACGCTACTTAGTACGCTTGCGCAGTGGCTCGTAATAGCCTACAAAGGTTTCACAACAGTCACTGACAACTTGACAAACGTGTCACGCAGTGTGGGGGACAGCCACTGCAGCCAGTGGCAGCCACTGGTGGCTCGATGGCTCAGAATGGCTGAGATTTCGAAAAGTTTTTTTGGTGAAAACCCTGGGGTAGGGGGGCAAAAATGCCGAAAAGACAGTGCGAGACTTAGCTAGCTATTTGGCCAGCTACATGTAGCTCTTTTTAGCTATTTATCACTCATTCCACGAAAAGTGTCACAGATTTGGTGAAAACCCTGGGGTAGGGGGGAAAAAATGCCGCGACACTTAGCTAGCTATTTGGCCAGCTACATGTAGCTATTTCTAGCTATATATCACTCATTCCACGAAAAGTGTCACAGATTTGGAACAATTTCTGGGGGAAAGAGTCGATCCCATGACAGTAGAAGAGGGATCAGAGTTTTCTTGTACGGAGGCTGCTTGTGCTGCGGTAAAATTAGATGCTGCTACCGCAGGAAAACCCGTGTATCAGTCGCACCGCAACGGACTGACTGTCCGGTGCGCTCACTGTGACCCAGTAAGGCATGGATTCATGACGGCAACGACTTCAGAATGTACGTACTGTGATAGGCACACAATGATGGGCAAAACGAGTCACTGCGAGTGCTGGATCTGCTCCAGCCTGGAGTGGGCAAAAAGTTTGGATAAAGTGCTGGAATGGGCAAAAAGTTCGAAAATAGTGCTGGAATGGGCAAAAAGTTTGGAAATAGTGCTGGAATGGGCAAAAAGCTTGGAAAAGGTGCTGGAATGGGCAAAAAGTTTGCGATAGTGCTGGAATGGGCAAAAAGTTTGGAAACGGTGCTGGAATGGGCAAAAAGTTTGCGAGAGTGCTGGAATGGGCAAAAAGTTCAAAAAGGTGCTGGAATGGGAATTGGCCCTTTTAACTGCGCTCATGAGCCCCTTGTCCCTGTCAGACATCAGGGTGAACCCCTCGGGCAGGAGCTCCTTCAGCTGCACGAGGAACGAGGTCCACGATGCAGTGTCCTCGGTCTGGCCCAGAGCATAAGCGATGGGGACGACCTTCTGCATGGGGTCGAGGACCACAGCTACGAACAAAACACCACCGTGTGTCAGGTGGGTTCCGTCCACCGACACGAACATCGCGGAGCGTGCTGCATGAACACAAGCTCCAAAAGCGAGGAACGCGAATCCGAAGACGTCCCACGGGTTGGCGTCCTCTTCTGTCGCGACGCCGGGCTTTGTGTCGATGCTTGTTACTGCTTCTGCATCGACACATTTGACGGCTGCAAAGTAAGCTCGGAGCTTCCGAAACCCCGATGCAGCGTCCAGCCCCGTCTCCTGCAGCGCTTGCGCTTTCGCCAACCGCGCCACCTTGCTTGTGATGGTGACGCCGTTTGTGCGCATCGACGCAACGATGCCTTTCACCGACAGATCCGGCTCCGCCTCGACATGGGCCGCTATCCGCCGGGTCACCCACTCCGAGTGCAGGCGGCCCAGCTCGTTGGCCTTCTCATCGCCCGAGCCTGTCGTGAAAACGCAGGAGTGGGCGTCAGCTCGGGACACGTGATACGTCTCTGTATCGGCGTGGAGCATGGCGGTGCACTTGAACGCGCACGCCCCGCCTGTGGATGTCGTTCCCGAGCACTCAAAGCGGACGCGTCCCTTCTCCTTCCTTCTCCGCACCAGACACCGACCGGTGGCCACAGCTTCCTCCACGACCGCGTCAGTGAAGTCAGCGGCAGTTGCGTACTGCCCACCCACAACGGCACATCCGGCAGGATTCACCTCCACAGGCATCGCATCTGTAGCTGTCTGACTCCGAGGGAGTGGGGCCGAAGGACCAGCAGCAGCAGCAGGAGGGGGCCCAGACAGAGGAACAGCAGGAGCGGCCCCGGACAAAGAAGCTGAAGGAACAGCAGCAGCTGCAGGAGGGGGCCCAGACAGTGAAGCCGAAGGAACAGCAGCAACAGGTGCAGGACTGGGACGACTAAGGCGCTGAAGAAGCACACGGTGGAGAATGGCCGGAGGCAACCCTGCCCCAACATAAGGAGCGAGATCAGCATCGCCTGCGTAAACGCTGATATCACATATGTCCTGCACTGATGCGATGGGCAGCAGAAGGTTATACAGGGCCCCGATTGTGGAAGCTGACGACATTACGATTGCTTTCTTCAGTGAAGGTTTTCCTGTAGCTTCGGGTGATCAGCAAGTTCTCGGGTGACAGGTCTCTACTAAGTTATTCAGGCCCAATCGACAAATATGACGGATCACGAGACCGTGTCTCGGCTGTAGCATCTGGCCGCGCGCCTGCCCTCTGATCTTGAGTGCTCGTTTGCTATAGGCCATCGGGAAGTGTGGCGTAGCCAGCTTGCGCCACTGCAACCAGTCGTGTAAACTCTGAGGCACCCAGAACGCCTGAGACGTCGTGGGTGGGGCATTGAAGCCCACTTTATGCCTCCACTGACAACGCAAACACCAAAAAACAAACGAAATGAAAGAGGCTGGCTTGGAAATTCAAGGGAAAACAGTGTGCAGCTTGGGCTAGAAGTGTTCTCGCATCTGATCGTCACCTTGAGGCACCGCTTGGTAGTTCCGCCTTCGTCCGACTAAGCAGGATGCATTGATGGCTTCTGTCGCCACTTCAAGCGGCGTCTGGTTGTTCTTCGCCGACTGGTCTCCTCGTCGTCCAGGCGGCACTCCGTTGTCGTTCCGCAGGTGGCGCACTGTGGCATTCGGTGTTCAGTGCAGTGCACATCTTCATCGCGAGGAAATCGCTGCCCTTGGCATCTCACGCGCAATCACATCCAATTTTTGGTCCCTATTTTTGGTCCAAACTTTGGTCCGATTTTTGGTCCGAATTTTGGTCCGAATTTTGGTCCCGAATTTTGGTCCGAATTTAATTTGGGTCCGAATTTTGGTCCGAATTTTGGTCCGAAATTTTGGTCCGAATTTTTGTCCGAATTTTGGTCCGAATTTTGGTCCGAATTTTTGGTCCGAATTTTTGGTCCGAGCTAATTTTTGGTCCGAATTTTTGGTCCGAATTTTGG
>JAPJBO010001468.1:0-43678 GCA_030068145.1 Diplonema papillatum | reverse complement strand
CAAACCCGCAAACCCGCAAACCCGCAAACCCGCAAACCCGCAAACCCGCAAACCCGCAAACCCGCAAACCCGCAAACCCGCACTAGAAATGAGCACGTGACCGAAGCAGGTTAGGAGAGTTGGGTTTGGTGTGGTTTCCGCCAAGTTTTTGAACATGTTTCGAAAGGGCCCTTAAGCCCATGAAAATGCACCCCTTGCCTTTTCATGGGCCTAAGGATTCTGTGGGGGACAAAATCTGACCTGCACCTCCTCGTGGTGTCCTCTGGAAACGCGCAAGCCGCGGCCAACGCAGGCAGTAACGTAATCATTTATATTTGCCTGGTTGGGGCGTTCTTCGGGGCAGATAGCATTTCATTCTTAAAACAAACAGGAAATCTAAAAAAAAACACGCACTTTGAAAATGAACAACTATCTTGGTGTGCCGTTGCTGCCTCCGTTCGAGCTGCGCCCTGGGCCTGCCGTAGAGGTACCGCCTAAATCTCCACTCTCGGAACCGAATGGATTGGAGAACACTGCAGACTTTGAGAGACACGCCCAAATCATGGCAGAAAACCCGGTAAGACCCCCACCGCAAAGGATGTCAAGGGTGATCATCGTCCTTAATGGCCGTTATGATGTAATCCCTCTTCTCCCAAGATTCTTCCTGGCACCCCAGAAACCGGAGAACCCTCCGGCCATTTCAAGGTGTGAAGACTTTGGGGGTTCGGTAGACGTCTGCCCCCCTGAATCGCTTGACGAAGGTATGGAACAAATTTCTTTGTGGCATTACTTTCCAAAATTGTAATAGCACCCTGCTGCCCAGATATAGCAGATAATTCTAAACAATCAATATGATCACAGGTGACCTGAGAATGGCAGACCTTGTGGAAGACGCCATGTCAGAAGAGAAGGCTGATTATGAATCTGGCTGGTGCCCTGAAGATGACTGGATCCAGTATCAGAAATTGCAAACCCGGGACACAGGTATATATAGTTTCTTTGTCCGTTGTTAAAAGTGCTTGCCGTGTGCCACGGAAACTTTATTTGCAATGCATGCTCTGGAATTCCTTTGGGAAATGCCTCCTACCAACCCCTAAACCGGCAGGCCGCAAGGTGACGTTCTTCTTTCCTGAGGGGGGGCCATGCAAAGACAGAGATGATGATGAAAATGGGCCCATTGGTTCGGACCAAAAGTTCCCATGCGCAGAAGAAAATGCTGTTCACCACCTGCCGGCCAATGAAACAGATCAAGGTATGTGCCAAAGGGCCTAAATTTCCTTTAAGTATGGGATCAGCACCAAAGGGCCCGACAATCCCACACAACCCAAAATCCAACAGGTGACATGGATCTGGATGAGCCTACTCTTTTGGAACTGATGATTGGAATTCAAATGTGTGAACAAACAATTCTTCGCAGCCAGCCTGGCCACAGGGCTTGCCGCCATTCTGGATGCAACCTGGTGTTCAAGACAAGGAGGGAATTATTTCAGCACCAAAACACCTGTCCCCACAACCCAGACGCAGATAACTACGAGGTCTGCAAGTACTGCAAGGTGGCAGTAAAGAGGGATTCCCTGGAGGCGCATATGCGCACAACAACATGCAGATGTTTTTGCAGGTCCTGCGGGAAGAGGCACAGGACAGCAGAGAAAGCGGAAGCCTGTTGCAGTATTGAAACAAAGAAACGTTCATTGAAAAGAAAAGATAAGGACACTGACAAGGAGGACGATGGCAGAGAAGGAAAGAAGCAGAGGAGAGAACCTGATTGCCCCCAAGGGAGTGGGGGCACAAGGGCCCCCGAAGGTGGCAGCAACCACAGTTCGGGCCCTATTGGGGATCCTGTGAATAGGTGCAAGCATTGCCTTTTGGAATTCCAAGCTGGCACTTGCCAGAAGCATGAGGATTCCTGCATGTTTGGGGGCATGGACATGAAGAAGTACCTCCTGGCGTCTGGGGGAAATGAATGCACGTACAGGCTGGCCATTCTTCTCATGCAACAATCTGTTTGCCAATCAGACCTTAAGACGAGAAGGGCGGCCAGAGGAATATGCCAACGGAAGAATAATTCACAGGTTCTTGGAAAGTTGGCAGATGCCATGAGAGGAACAGACCCTCTGGAGCAGATCAGGGCAAAGTGCGTTTCAGGTACCATTTACGAGGACTGGGTGAACAGAAATGCATTTGTGCACCAGATTCTAGATAGAAGCAAGCATTCCGCAGCTATTACAATAGAGGAGTACCAACAAGGCTCTATACAGGAGCATTCATGCGGGGATATGGTGGCCTGTCCCCGCTGCTCCTCCTTGGTCTTTCCCAGCGAATTGATCAGGGATGGTTCCAAGTGTGCTGCCTGCAGCAAGATTGGGGAAGAAGCCGAAATTCCAGAGGACATTGGGTTTGCTTCTGAGATTCACAGAGGGTTGTTTGCTGACCCTCTCTTTCTTAACAACTCTCTGGTGGTAAATTCTCATTTCCAGATGGCATGCAGTATCCATCGCAAGAGCGAGGCATTTTCTGGAATGACAGGGCCAAGAAACCTGGCAGTGGTAGGAAAGGGGGTTAAGAAACTTCTTCCACTGGACCCAGATGCTGCATTCAGGAATGATACCTGGATACTTGGTGGGACAGGTGAGGAGGATGCTGCTCTTGCCGGCCTTGCTGGGGGCCAAATCAGAAATGAGGCCTTGAAAAGCAAGTGCACCTGGATTGGCGAGTCCCTTCGCCAGGTGAACTTTTATGTACGCATGATAATGAGTGCTTACGACGTACAAAGGTCACTTGGAGAAGAAAGCGAAGTAACAATTCACCTTGATGAGAAACGGACTATGGTAGATGGAACTGGCTACAACTTCAAAAACGAATTCGCTGAGGAAGAAATGAAAGCCATATTTTCAATTTCGGACAGAACCGGGGAAGATGCCAGGCAAGAGTTTGGTGTCTGGAAGCTGGACGGTGAATACAAGAAGATTACGGACCTGCACCCTTACTTTGAACCACTTGCCTTTCCACTGATCCACTGGAGTCCAAACGCCCGCAGCGGTTGGGCCTTTCATACAGAATCCCGCCCCACCTCTTACAAAGGTATTTCTGCCCTTGCATACGGCCGCTTTCATATGTTTTACCGGCCAGCTGGTCCAGGACCCTCCCTTGTTGGAAGAAGGCTTTCGGAGTATTTCATACTTCAGAATGCAACCCGGGCCATAACCCAGCGGCTTCAGTTCCAAAGCTTGAAGATGAACAAAAAGTACGGAACAGCTGATGAGCTGAGAGATATGGCCAGTGATACTGAGGCACTGAAAAGCCACAAGGTGACCCGCCTCACTGGGGAGTACGAAAGGGGATACCGGGCAAGAATGCAAGCTTTGAACGATGCCTTGGCGCTGCGGGCCAGAATGGGCTGCCCCGACTATTTTTACACAGTTACAGCCGATCCTGGATGGGAAGATATCCAAAAGCATCTTCGCCCTGGGGAGAGCCCCAAGCATAGAGCTGACTTGGTTCATCGGGTGTTCAACGCAAAGATGGATGCCATAAAAAAAGAGATTCGGGATGGTGCTTTTGGAACTTTTATGGGAATGGTCTGCGTAGTGGAATACCAGAAGCGGGGTCTTCCCCACTTCCACATGCTTGTCTGGGTGGAAGAAAAAGATAAGCCCAAAAACCCATCAATTCTTGACCAATTGGTAAATGCACAGCTTCCTGACCCGGAATCTCAGGCAGACCTGTTTGAAGCAGTGTCCGAACACTGCATGCATGTTCGGTGCGCAGATATCAGGAACTCGGTCTGCAAGATTAGGGGAAAAGACGGGTACCCGAGGTGCAAAAGCCACTTTCCAAAGGCGATGTGTGAGGATTCAACTGTTGCAAGCCACCAGACCTATTCCACCCCAAAGCGGCCTGACAATGGCCGGACCACCATGGCCACAGAGGAAGAATACAAAAGAATAAGAGAGAAGTCTGGAGACCCTGAAGCAGTCCCCTATTCCATTCGTGACAACAGCTATGTGGTGGCACATAACATATACATGCTTATGAAATTTAGGTCCCACCAGAACCTGGAGCCAGTGGGTTCACCGAAGGTGATCAAATACCTGTTTAAGTACCTTTTCAAAGGAAATGAACAAGCCAGCCTTGAGCTTGAGAACGGTGACAGGTGCGAGGTGCTTCACTACCTCACTTCCATGTACATGGGGTCCTTGGAAGCGGCAGGTTACCTGATTGGCACAAAGATGATAGATATATTCCCCCCAGTTCAGCGGTTAGAAGTGCACCTTCCTGGAAAAGAACTTCTTTTCTGTGAGGAAGGATGGGAGAGGCAGACGGCAGCAAGAGGTAGAAACACATCGTTGCTTCAGTGGATGGGGGCTGTAGGTAAGTCCCTCTCTGGCGATACAGCCTTGAAAGGAATAGAAACACTCAGTTATCTCGAGGTTCCTGAGTACTTTTCCCTCACAGAAAAAGGCTGGAAGCTAAGGCCCACATGGAAGTGGAACGATGAACAGGAAAGGTTTGTTCAGGCTGACAGATCCAGGATTGGAAACAGGGTTCCTTGCATTGGCCGCATTGCCAGGGTTCCTGTAAAGAACAGGGAGCTATCAGCTCTCCGGTCCCTTCTGATGGTGACAAAGGGCGCCCAAGATTTTGAAGCAATCAGAACATACAATGACATAACATACGACACTTTCCAAGAGGCAGCAGGTGCCAGGGGGGTTTTGGATGGTTGGGAACTGGTTGAGAAGACCATGAATGAAGCCCTTCTGACAACACTTTCGGCAAAGTGTCTTAGGCACACATTTTGTGTTTTGTTAGATTCTTTCCCTGTCCCACCCCAACAAGCAAAACACATATTTGAAAGCAATCTGGTTGTCTTCTGTTGCCGCGCCCCTGAAAGGCATGAGAGAAACAGGGTCCAGGGAGAACCAACAGAGGAAGAATACCAAGAGTCCCTGTGGGACATGCAGGGCCTTATGAGAAATCTGAACGGAAAAACACTGTCTGAGTTTGGCCTTCCGAACCCAGACCCAAAGTGGAGATACACAAAGAGAGGTGGGGCACCTCAGTCTGACAATTGGATGGTTCACGATGCGCTTGATTACAATGAGATTGAGGAGTGGGAGAGGTACAAGAGAGCGGAACCCCTTCTCAACAGAGAGCAGAGAGAGGCGTTGGAGAAGATCCAATGGTCTGTTTCATCCGGTGAAGGCAAAATGTTCCTCCTTCACGGGAGTGCTGGGACAGGAAAAACCTTCCTCTACGATGCTGTTCTCTCCTGGGCCCGGAGCCATAGAGGAATGGAAGAGACCCCGGAAACAGAGGCAAACAGGCCGATTGCAATCGCTGTTGCCTCCTCTGGAATTGCGGCCATGAACCTTCGGGGGGGAAGAACAGCGCACAATCGCTTTCGTCTCCCCCTCAAGTTTGACCCTTCGGACCAGCAGCGCCTCATAGCTTTGACACAGGAGCATGAAGCACTTGTTAAACGAACTGATCTGTTGGTATGGGATGAAATTGTAATGTCTAACAAGTGGCTTGTTGAAGCCTTGGAAAGAACCTTTCGGGAGGTAAGGGGTTCCGAAGAGGTATTCGGTGGCTGCACAGTGGTGTTTGGAGGCGACTTCAAACAAATTCTTCCAGTAACGAAAGGGGGTGAGAGGGAAAGTGTTTCCCAGTGCATCCTGATGTCCCACCTTTTTGGCCTCATGGAGCCTCTTTCCCTTACAGAATGCATGCGGCAAAAAGGCGACCAGGCATTTGCCAACTGGCTTTCGGCAGTTGGGGATGGCAGTGCTAATGTAAAAGGTTCCACTGATATCCACCTTCCGGCTCGTATGGGTGAACTGGATGGGGGGGCCTACACACCAAAGGATCTGATTCAGCATGCATTTCCAGATCTTGAACAGGGGACTGTTGGAAATGGTATGATTCTTGCTCCCACCAACGCTGCGCAGAAGGAGATGAACCAGGAGTGTCTAGAAAAGCTTCCGGGGAAGTTGGTCACCCTTCTTGGAAAAGATGTCTGTATGGATGACTGTGTGGCAGAAGAGGTCATAGAGCAAGAGGTCATGAACATTCAGTGGCACACGGGTGTTCCTGAGCACACACTTTCTTTGAAGGTGGGCGCAGTTGTTATGCTACTCAAAAACATCAACCCAAGTGAAGGGCTTTGCAATGGAACAAGGTTCGTTGTAAAGACCATAACCTCCCTCAACATTGGTGGGCAGATAGTTGGCGACTCAAAGCATGCAGGTGAGTATGTTAACATACCAAGAATGAAAAACGATCTCAACGAAGATGAAATTGGGTTCAGAATGCAAAGGATTCAGTTCCCACTTGCAGTTTCATTTGCGTGCACGGTAAACAAGTCCCAGGGCCAGACACTGGAAAAGGTAGGAATAGATCTTTCTCATGGCCAGTGTTTCTCCCATGGCCAGTTCTATGTTGCAACAAGCCGGTGCACAAGGGCATCTGGTCTAAGGGTCTCTCTTACCAGAAACCCTGCTGGAGGTATCTTCTACGCCCAAAACATTGTGAACAAAGGAATCTTGAGAAGGGTTGCAAATTCTGGTTTGTTGGGAGTTTTTGCAGACATAGGAATTGAAGAGCGCCTTCGCATGCAAAGTGCAACCGTCTCTGCCATGTCAGACAAGAGGTACTCTGAGATGGTTCACAGGGAATCTGGGGTGCCCCCTCCAGAGGAAAGTTTTCTCAAGCAAAGCCGGCCAAGAGGCATGCAATGTGAGCATTTGGTTTGTGACCAAAGCAGCCTGTACACCCGATTTGGCCCCCCAGAAGATGAAGAAGAGGAGGAGAAAGGAGAAGAGGAAGAAGAGGAAAATGAAGAAAGAAAGGACTGGAACGAGGACATTGATAGGAGTGTTCGGGATTTCATTGGTAAATCGGATTTTTGGGTCTATGACACAGATCTTGATGGAAACAGCTTTTTTTCCAGTATTTGTGCATTCCAGGTCTGCCCTGATACTGACCCTGGTGAACTTAGGATTCGTTCTGCAAATCTGGAAGTTCCAGATTTTGTCACTGAATCGGACAAGATTAACGGACTAAACTCCCCATTGTTTCTTGAAGACGACCCTCTTTGCCAAGATGCCTGGGTACAGCTGTCATACGAAGAACGGCTTTCCACTTGGAGAAAGGCAATGCAGACACCAGGGGTTCCAGCAGACAAGTTTATGCTTGAGCTCTTTGCATGGCACAACGAGATTGCGCTTCATGTTCTTGAGGTCAAAGAAGAACACCCGAAGCCAGCAACCCTCATAACTTATGATGGTTCAACTGTTTCCAACCCAGACAGGCAAGCATTCCTTTTAAAAGCTCGAAGCCACTACTTTCCAGCAACCTGGTTCAGTGGAATAAGCTTTGAAGAAGGCTTACAAAGCTTGAGGGAAAAGGGCATGCTTGAACACGAACAGACCATTGACAGGTACTGCCTTTTCCATCAGTTCTAGCCCGTGGCATTTTCTCCTTTTGCTTTTGTCTAGCCAATAATTCTTTCTTAAAAGCCTTTCCTGAATCATGACTCCATGAAGCACTTTTTCTTTCCGTTTAAAGTTTGGACCCCAATGCAAGATCCTGTTATGCCAAGGCCCTTGGAAATGCCATAAAGCCAGGAATGGCTGAACAACGAAAACAAACCAGGAATACCAAGATACCGAGAACAAAAAAGGAGAACACCTATGGCGGAGCCGTCTGGGATAGACATGAATAGGGGCGGAGAGTTCCCGGATGAAGGTATGAATTTTTTATTCGCCAACACCCAGGTCTTTCGTTTTCCTCAGCTATATATTTCAGTTTTGTTCACAAGACCCCCCAAAAATACAGGAGATCTCCGTATGGCTGAATTCTTGGAGGGCGAGCAGCTCGAAGAAGACTTGAAGCTAGATGGCAACAATGATTGGGAGGATGAATGGCCCAGTTCCCCTGATTATGATAGCCCACCAGAACTCCCACCTGAGACAATGCAGCCAAGAGAGAATGTTATGCCAGTCCGCTTCCGGTGTTCCCATGAAGAGTGTGATTGGACGTTCGGAAAAAAGACCGAGTGCAAGAAACATGAGAAGATTTGTTTCCATAACCCGGGTTCAACGGATTTTATGATTTGCAAGTTCTGCAGAACTGTCATCAGGAGGAAGAATATAGAGAGGCATATGGAAACAATGGCTTGCAGGAGGCATTGCAAGGTATGCATGAAAAAGAAAAAGACCCTCGAAATTGCCAACGCATGTTGCAAAAGGGCGAAGAGAAAGAGGAGGAACAGCAACCACGATGGAAGCGCTCAAAAGGCAAAAAATTCCGACGATGGGGCAACTCACCCTGACAATGTGCGTTGCCATCGCTGCTTCAACCTGTTTAACATAGCCGATTATGAAGGTTGGCATGACGAGTACTGTTCATACCTGTACAGACCATGGGTTTAGGATTGCCGTGAATGCTTGCCGACCCCGTTTGTTTTCCCAAGCGTTTCTCTCCTATCATCCTGAAGGAAATTCCATTCTTCCCAGCCATATGAATTCATCCTTTATCAGTGCGTTTTTTTTTCCATTTGCTTGCTGCAACAGTTGTCGCTCGGATGCTCATTTTGTATGTGGGCCTATTGTCTAGGACCCAAGAAGGCTGTGGATTGTTTGCTGGCAGTTGTTGGGGCCACAATGGCTGGGTGGGACGTTTGAATCACTATACGGGCCGTCGACTGTCCGAATCCAAAAAACCGCACCTGATCTGGATCCAGATGTCAAGTCCAGATGTGGCTTTCTGCGTATAGCCCAGGGAACACGTTTGGGTTTCTTGGAAGAAGGTTCCAAGGGCCCCCGGGACCTTGAATCACTGTGAACTGTGCTGTGGGACGTTTGAATCACTATACGGGCCGTCGACTGTCCAAATCTAAGAACCCGCACCTGATCTGGATCCAGATGTCAAATCCGGACTCATTTGGTATGTGGGTTTCTGTGTATAGCCCAAGGAACGCGTGCGGGTTTCTCCAAAGAAGGTGCCAAGGACCCCCGAGACCCAGAATCACTGTGAACTGTGCTGTGGGACACCTGAATCACTACGCGACCCATAGACTGTCCAAATCCAGAAACCCACACCTGATTCGGATCCAGATGTCGAATCCGGACTCATTTGGTATGTGGGTTTCTGTGTATAGCCCAAGGAATGCGTGCGGGTTTCTCCTAAGAAGGTGTCAAGGACCCCCAAGACCCAGAATCACTGTGAACTGTGCTGTGGGACACCTGAATCACTACGCGACCCATAGACTGTCCAAATTCAGAAACCCACACCTGATTCGGATCCAGATGTCGAATCCGGACTCATTAGGTATGTGGGTTTCTGTGTATAGCCCAAGGAACGCGTGCGGGTTTCTCCAAAGAAGATGCCAAGGACCCCCGAGACCCAGAATCACTGTGAACTGTACTGTGGGACACCTGAATCACTACGCGACCCATAGACTGTCCGAATCCAGAAACCCACACCTGATTCGGATCCAGATGTCGAATCCGGACTCATTTGGTATGTGGGTTTCTGTGTATAGCCCAAGGAATGCGTGCGGGTTTCTCCTAAGAAGGTGTCAAGGACCCCCAAGACCCAGAATCACTGTGAACTGTGCTGTGGGACACCTGAATCACTACGCGACCCATAGACTGTCCAAATTCAGAAACCCACACCTGATTCGGATCCAGATGTCGAATCCTGACTCATTAGGTATGTGGGTTTCTGTGTATAGCCCAAGGAACGCGTGCGGGTTTCTCCAAAGAAGATGCCAAGGACCCCCGAGACCCAGAATCACTGTGAACTGTACTGTGGGACACCTGAATCACTACGCGACCCATAGACTGTCCGAATCCAGAAACCCACACCTGATTCGGATCCAGATGTCGAATCCGGACTCATTAGGTATGTGGGTTTCTGTGTATAGTCCAGGGAACGTGTGTGGGTTTCTCAAAACAAGGTTCCAAGGATCCCAAGCCCACAAACCCATTCTTGATTCGGCCTGTGATTGATAATGAATCCCCTCTGAGAATTCCTGGTAAAAATGGCTGGGGGGAGGATTGTTTTTGCATTTTGTCAGTCAGAAAACTGTCAAATCTTTTACCCCACAGACACATTTAATTCAGAGCGAGAATCTGGGTTTATTGGTGGTATAATTTCCTGGTTTTGGGAATATTTCCCACAAATATAAGACCCTACTGGGAATCAAGGTTGGGGTTGATTCAACCTATGATTGATAATGAATCCCCTCCAAAATTCCTGGTGAAAATGGCTGGGGGAAGGATTGTTTTTGCATTCTGAAGGTCAGAAAACTGTCAAACCTTTGACCCCACAGACGCGTTTAAATCAGAGCAAAAATCTGGGTTCATTGGTGGTATAATTTTCTGATTTTGGAAAGTTTTTAAAAAAACTAAAGCCTATGACAAAAATTACCCGCAATTCCGCAAAAGGTAGGGAGTAACCCGCACTAGAAATGAGCACATGGTCGAAGCACGTTAGGATAGTTGGGTTTGGTGTGGTTTCTTTAAACACGGACATATTCTGAGCACGTGCTGAGGACCTCCAAGACCAAGAATCGCTGGGCACTGTGCCGTGGAACATTTTTACCACTATATGAATCATACACTCTCTAAAACCGGACGCCGACACCTGATTCGGGTCCATACGTCAGGTCTGGGCTCACTGGGTATGTGGGCTTCTGTGTATAGCCCAAAGAATGCGTGTGGGTTTCTCCAAAGAAGGTGCCAAAGACCCCCAAGACCCAGAATAACTGTGAACTGGGCTGTGGGACATTTGAATCACTATACGAGCCATAGACTGTTCAAATCCAGAAACCCACACCTGATTCGGGTCCAGATGTCACATCCAAACTCATTTGGTATGTGGGCTTCTGTGTACAGCCCAAGGAATGCGTGTGGGTTTCTCCAAAGAAGGTGCCAAAGACCCCCAAGACCCAGAATCACTGTGAACTGTGCTGCGGGACATTTGAATCACTTCGCGACCCATAGACTGTCCAAATTCAGAAACCCACACCTGATTCGGATCCAGATGTCGAATCCGGACTCATTAGGTATGTGGGTTTCTGTGTATAGTCCAGGGAACGCGTGTGGGTTTCTCAAAACAAGGTTCCAAGGATCCCAAGCCCACAAACCCATTCTTGATTCGGCCTGTGATTGATAATGAATCCCCTCTGAGAGTTCCTGGTGAAAATGGCTGGGGGGAGGATTGTTTTTCCATTTTGTCAGTCGGAAAACTGTCAAATCTTTAACCCCACAGACACATTTAATTCAGAGCGAGAATCTGGGTTTATTGGTGGTATAACTTCCTGGTTTTGGGAATATTTCCCACAAACATAAGACCCTACTGGGAATCAAGGTTGGGGTTGATTCAACCTATGATTGATAATGAATCCCCTCCAAAATTCCTGGTGAAAATGGCTGGGGGAAGGATTGTTTTTGCATTCTGAAGGTCAGAAAACTGTCAAACCTTTGACCCCACAGACGCGTTTAAATCAGAGCAAAAATCTGGGTTCATTGGTGGTATAATTTTCTAATTTTGGAAATTTTTTAAAAAAATTAAAGCCTGAACAAAAAATTACCCGCAATTCCGCAAAATGTAGGGAGTAACCCGCAAACCCGCACTAGAAATGAGCACATGGTCGAAGCACGTTAGGAGAGTTGGGTTTGGTGTGGTTTTTTTAAACACGGACATATTCTGAGCACGTGCCTAGGACCTCCAAGACCAAGAATCGCTCGACACATTGCAGTGGAACATTTTTACCACTATATGAATCACAAACTCTCCGAAACCAGGCGCCAACACCTGATTCGGGTCCATACGTCAGGTCTGGGCTCACTGGGTATGTGGGTTCCTGTTTAGAGACCAAGGAACGCGCTTGGGTTCCCCAAAGGAAGGTTCTAAGGACCCCCAAGGCATGAATCACTGTACCCTGTGCTGTGGGACGTTTGAATAACTATACAAGCCTTAGACTTTCCAAATACAGACAACCACACTTGATCCGGGTCCAGATGTCAAATCCGGACTCATTTGGTGTGTGGGTTTCTGTGTATAGCCCAAGGAATGCGTGTGGGTTTCTCCAAAGAAGGTTCCAAGGGCCCCAAGGCCATGAATCACTGTACCGTGTGCTGTGGGACGTCTGAATCACTATACGGGTCTTCGACTGTCCAAATGCGGAAACCCACACCTGATCTGGATCCAGATGTCAAATCCGGACTCATTTGGTATGTGGGTTTCTGTGTATAGCCAAAGGAACGCGTGCGGGTTTCTCGAAAGAAGGTTCCAAGGATCCGAAGCCCGCAAACCCATTCTCGATTCGGCCCATGATTGATAATGAGTCCCCTCTCAGAATTCCTGGTGAAAATGGCTGGGGGTGGAATGTTGAAGCATTCTGTTGGCCAGAAAACTGTCAAAACTTTTACCCCACGGACGAGTTGCAATCAGAGCGCAAATCTGGGTTCATTGGTGGTATAATTCTTGAATTTTGGACAGAATTTTAAAAAGAATATTACCCTACCAACAGAATGCTTCAACATTTCCACCCCCAGCCATTTTCACCAGGAATGATTCATTTCCATTCATGGGTTGAATCATCCCCAACCTTGGCTTTTGGCCAGAAAACTGTCAAAACTTTTACCCCACGGACGAGTTGCAATCAGAGCGCAAATATGGGTTCATTGGTGGTATAATTCTTGAATTTTGGACAGAATTTTAAAAAGAATATTACCCTACCAAAAGCCAAGGTTGGGGATGATTCAACCCATGAATGAAAATGAATCATTCCTGGTGAAAATGGCTGGGGGTGGAAATGTTGAAGCATTCTGTGGGACAGAAAACTGTCAAAACGTTAAACCCACATATGGGATGAATCAGGATCGAAAATCTGGGTTCATTTGTGGCATAATTTTCTGGGTTTGGAAGGTTTTTAAAATGATTAAGACGTGGTACCAAAAAAGTCCGCCAAAAGGTAGGGGGTGGGGTTGATTCAACCAAGGATTGATAATGAATCCCCTCCCAAAATTCCTGGTGAAAATGGCTTGGGGAAGGAATGTTGAAGCATTCTGTAGGCAGAAAAACTGTCAAAACGTTAAACCCACATATGGGATGAATCAGGATCGAAAATCTGGGTTCATTGGTGGCATAATTTTCTGGGTTTGGAAGGTTTATAAAATAACTAAGACGTGGTACCAAAAATACCCGCAATTCCGCAAAATGTAGGGAGTAACCCGCAAACCCGCAAACCCGCAAACCCGCAAACCCGCAAACCCGCAAACCCGCAAACCCGCAAACCCGCAAACCCGCAAACCCGCAAACCCGCAAACCCGCAAACCCGCAAACCCGCAAACCCGCAAACCCGCAAACCCGCAAACCCGCACTAGAAATGAGCACATGGTCGAAGCACGTTAGGAGAGTTGGGTTTGGTGTGGTTTTTTTAAACACGGACATATTCTGAGCACGTGCCTAGGACCTCCAAGACCAAGAATCGCTCGACACATTGCAGTGGAACATTTTTACCACTATATGAATCATAAACTCTCCGAAACCAGGCGCCAACACCTGATTCGGGTCCATACGTCAGGTCTGGGCTCACTGGGTATTTGGGTTCCTGTTTAGAGACCAAGGAACGCACTTGGGTTCCCCAAAGGAAGGTTTTAAGGACCCCCAAGGCATGAATCACTGTACCCTGTGCTGTGGGACGTTTGAATAACTGTACAAGCTGTAGACTTTCCAAATACACTTGATTCGGATCCAGATGTCAAATTCGGACTCATTTGGTATGTGGGTTTCTGTGTATAGCCCAAGGAATGCGTGTGGGTTTCTCCAAAGAAGGTTCCAAGGGCCCCAAGGCCATGAATCACTGTACCGTGTGCTGTGGGACGTCTGAATCACTATACGGGTCTTCGACTGTCCAGATGCGGAAACCCACACCTGATCTGGATCCAGATGTCAAATCCGGACTCATTTGGTATGTGGGTTTCTGTGTATAGCCAAAGGAACGCGTGCGGGTTTCTCGAAAGAAGGTTCCAAGGATCACAAGCCTGCAAACCCATCCCTGCCATGATTAATAATGAATCCCCTCTCAGAATTCCTGGTGAAAATGGCTGGGGGAAGGAATGTTGACGCATTCTGTCGGCCAGAAAACTGTCAAAACTTTTACCCCACAGACGAGTTGCAATCAGAGCGCAAATCTGGGTTCATTTGTGGTATGATTCTTGAATTTTGGACAGAATTCTAAGAAGAATATTACCTTACCTAAAGCCAAGTTTGGGGATGATTCAACCCGTGAATGAAAATGAATCATTCCTGGTGAAAATGGCTGGGGGTGGAAATGTTGAAGCATTCTGTGGGACAGAAAACTGTCAAAACTTTTACCCCACAGACGGGTTGCAATCAGAGCGAAAATCTGGGTTCATTGATGGCATAATTTTCTGGCTTTGGAAGGTTTTAAAATAATTAAGACGTGTTGCCAAAAAAAGTCCGCCAAAAGGTTGGGGGTGGGGTTGATTCAACCTAGAATTGATAATGAATCCCCTCCCGAAATTCCTGGTGAAAATGGCTTGGGGAAGGAATGTTAAAGCATTCTGTGGGCCGAAAAACTGTCAAAACGTTAAACCCACATATGGGATGAATCGGGATCGAAAATCTGGGTTCATTAGTGGCATAATTTTCTGGGTTTGGAAGGTTTTTAAAATGATTAAGACGTGGTACCAAAAAAGTCCGCCAACAGGTAGGGGGTGGGGTTGATTCAACCAAGGATTGATAATGAATCCCCTCCGAAAATTCCTGGTGAAAATGGCTTGGGGAAGGAATGTTGAAGCATTCTGTAGGCAGAAAAACTGTCAAAACGTTAAACCCACATATGGGATGAATCAGGATCGAAAATCTGGGTTCATTGGTGGCATAATTTTCTGGGTTTGGGGGGTTTTTAAAATAACTTGGACGTGGTACCAAAAAAGTCCGCCAAAAGGTAGGGGGTGGGGTTGATTCAACCAAGGATATCATGAATCCCCTCCCAAAATTCCTGGTGAAAATGGCTTGGGGAAGGAATGTTGAAGCATTCTGTGAGCCGAAAAACTGTCAAAGCGTAAAACCCACATATGGAATGAATCAGGATCGAAAATCTGAGTTCATTGGTGCCATAATTCTCCCGGTTTGGAAGGTTTATAAAATAACTAAGACGTGGTACCAAAAATCCCCGCATTTTCGCAAAATGTAGGGAGTAACCCGCAAACCCGCAAACCCGCAAACCCGCAAACCCGCAAACCCCCACAAACCCGCAAACCCGCAAACCCGCACTAGAAATGAGCACATGGTCGAAGCACGTTAGGATAGTTGGGTTTGGTGTGGTTTCTTTAAACACGGACATATTCTGAGCACGTGCTGAGGACCTCCAAGACCAAGAATCGCTGGGCACTGTGCCGTGGAACATTTTTACCACTATATGAATCATACACTCTCTAAAACCGGACGCCGACACCTGATTCGGGTCCATACGTCAGGTCTGGGCTCACTGGGTATGTGGGCTTCTGTGTATAGCCCAAAGAATGCGTGTGGGTTTCTCCAAAGAAGGTGCCAAAGACCCCCAAGACCCAGAATAACTGTGAACTGGGCTGTGGGACATTTGAATCACTATACGAGCCATAGACTGTTCAAATCCAGAAACCCACACCTGATTCGGGTCCAGATGTCACATCCAAACTCATTTGGTATGTGGGCTTCTGTGTACAGCCCAAGGAATGCGTGTGGGTTTCTCCAAAGAAGGTGCCAAAGACCCCCAAGACCCAGAATCACTGTGAACTGTGCTGCGGGACATTTGAATCACTTCGCGACCCATAGACTGTCCAAATTCAGAAACCCATACCTGATTCGGATCCAGATGTCGAATCCGGACTCATTAGGTATGTGGGTTTCTGTGTATAGTCCAGGGAACGCGTGTGGGTTTCTCAAAACAAGGTTCCAAGGATCCCAAGCCCACAAACCCATTCTTGATTCGGCCTGTGATTGATAATGAATCCCCTCTGAGAGTTCCTGGTGAAAATGGCTGGGGGGAGGATTGTTTTTCCATTTTGTCAGTCGGAAAACTGTCAAATCTTTAACCCCACAGACACATTTAATTCAGAGCGAGAATCTGGGTTTATTGGTGGTATAACTTCCTGGTTTTGGGAATATTTCCCACAAACATAAGACCCTACTGGGAATCAAGGTTGGGGTTGATTCAACCTATGATTGATAATGAATCCCCTCCAAAATTCCTGGTGAAAATGGCTGGGGGAAGGATTGTTTTTGCATTCTGAAGGTCAGAAAACTGTCAAACCTTTGACCCCACAGACGCGTTTAAATCAGAGCAAAAATCTGGGTTCATTGGTGGTATAATTTTCTAATTTTGGAAATTTTTTAAAAAAATTAAAGCCTGAACAAAAAATTACCCGCAATTCCGCAAAATGTAGGGAGTAACCCGCAAACCCGCACTAGAAATGAGCACATGGTCGAAGCACGTTAGGAGAGTTGGGTTTGGTGTGGTTTTTTTAAACACGGACATATTCTGAGCACGTGCCTAGGACCTCCAAGACCAAGAATCGCTCGACACATTGCAGTGGAACATTTTTACCACTATATGAATCACAAACTCTCCGAAACCAGGCGCCAACACCTGATTCGGGTCCATACGTCAGGTCTGGGCTCACTGGGTATTTGGGTTCCTGTTTAGAGACCAAGGAACGCACTTGGGTTCCCCAAAGGAAGGTTTTAAGGACCCCCAAGGCATGAATCACTGTACCCTGTGCTGTGGGACGTTTGAATAACTGTACAAGCTGTAGACTTTCCAAATACACTTGATTCGGATCCAGATGTCAAATTCGGACTCATTTGGTATGTGGGTTTCTGTGTATAGCCCAAGGAATGCGTGTGGGTTTCTCCAAAGAAGGTTCCAAGGGCCCCAAGGCCATGAATCACTGTACCGTGTGCTGTGGGACGTCTGAATCACTATACGGGTCTTCGACTGTCCAAATGCGGAAACCCACACCTGATCTGGATCCAGATGTCAAATCCGGACTCATTTGGTATGTGGGTTTCTGTGTATAGCCAAAGGAACGCGTGCGGGTTTCTCGAAAGAAGGTTCCAAGGATCACAAGCCTGCAAACCCATCCCTGCCATGATTAATAATGAATCCCCTCTCAGAATTCCTGGTGAAAATGGCTGGGGGAAGGAATGTTGACGCATTCTGTCGGCCAGAAAACTGTCAAAACTTTTACCCCACAGACGAGTTGCAATCAGAGCGCAAATCTGGGTTCATTTGTGGTATGATTCTTGAATTTTGGACAGAATTCTAAGAAGAATATTACCTCAAAGGCAATGTGTGAGAATTCAACGGTCGCAAGCCACCAGACCTATTCCACCCCAAGGCGGCCTGACAATGGCCGGACCACCACGGCCACAGAGGAAGAATACAAAAGAATAAGAGAGAAGTCTGGAGACCCTGAAGCAGTCCCCTATTCCATTCGTGACAACAGCTATGTGGTGGCACATAACATATACATGCTTATGAAATTTAGGTCCCACCAGAACCTGGAGCCAGTGGGTTCACCGAAGGTGATCAAATACCTGTTTAAGTACCTTTTCAAAGGAAATGAACAAGCCAGCCTTGAGCTTGAGAACGGTGACAGGTGCGAGGTGCTTCACTACCTCACTTCCATGTACATGGGGTCCTTGGAAGCGGCAGGTTACCTGATTGGCACAAAGATGATAGATATATTCCCCCCAGTTCAGCGGTTAGAAGTGCACCTTCCTGGAAAAGAACTTCTTTTCTGCGAGGAAGGATGGGAGAGGCAGACGGCAGCAAGAGGTAGAAACACATCGTTGCTTCAGTGGATGGGGGCTGTAGGTAAGTCCCTCTCTGGCGATACAGCCTTGAAAGGAATCGAAACACTCAGTTATCTCGAGGTTCCTGAGTACTTTTCCCTCACAGAAAAAGGCTGGAAGCTAAGGCCCACATGGAAGTGGAACGATGAACAGGAAAGGTTTGTTCAGGCTGACAGATCCAGGATTGGCAACAGGGTTCCTTGCATTGGCCGCATTGCCAGGGTTCCTGTAAAGAACAGGGAGCTATCAGCTCTCCGGTCCCTTCTGATGGTGACAAAGGGCGCCCAAGATTTTGAAGCAATCAGAACATACAATGACATAACATACGACACTTTCCAAGAGGCAGCAAGTGCCAGGGGGGTTTTGGATGGTTGGGAACTGGTTGAGAAGACTATGAATGAAGCCCTTCTGACAACACTTTCGGCAAAGTGTCTTAGGCACACATTTTGTGTTTTGTTAGATTCTTTCCCTGTCCCACCCCAACAAGCAAAACACATATTTGAAAGCAATCTGGTTGTCTTCTGTTGCCGCGCCCCTGAAAGGCATGAGAGAAACAGGGTCCAGGGAGAACCAACAGAGGAAGAATACCAAGAGTCCCTGTGGGACATGCAGGGCCTTATGAGAAATCTGAACGGAAAAACACTGTCTGAGTTTGGCCTTCCGAACCCAGACCCAAAGTGGAGATACACAAAGAGAGGTGGGGCACCTCAGTCTGACAATTGGATGGTTCACGATGCGCTTGATTACAATGAGATTGAGGAGTGGGAGAGGTACAAGAGAGCGGAACCCCTTCTCAACAGAGAGCAGAGAGAGGCGTTGGAGAAGATCCAATGGTCTGTTTCATCCGGTGAAGGCAAAATGTTCCTCCTTCATGGGAGTGCTGGGACAGGAAAAACCTTCCTCTACGATGCTGTTCTCTCCTGGGCCCGGAGCCATAGAGGAATGGAAGAGACCCCGGAAACAGAGGCAAACAGGCCGATTGCAATCGCTGTTGCCTCCTCTGGAATTGCGGCCATGAACCTTCGGGGGGGAAGAACAGCGCACAATCGCTTTCGTCTCCCCCTCAAGTTTGACCCTTCGGACCAGCAAGGCCTCATAGCCTTGACACAGGAGCATGAAGCACTTGTTAAACGAACTGATCTGTTGGTATGGGATGAAATTGTAATGTCTAACAAGTGGCTTGTTGAAGCCTTGGAAAGAACCTTTCGGGAGGTAAGGGGTTCCGAAGAGGTATTCGGTGGCTGCACAGTGGTGTTTGGAGGCGACTTCAAACAAATTCTTCCAGTAACGAAAGGGGGTGAGAGGGAAAGTGTTTCCCAGTGCATCCTGATGTCCCACCTTTTTGGCCTCATGGAGCCTCTTTCCCTTACAGAATGCATGCGGCAAAAAGGCGACCAGGCATTTGCCAACTGGCTTTCGACAGTTGGGGATGGCAGTGCTAATGTAAAAGGTTCCACCGATATCCACCTTCCGGCTCGTATGGGTGAACTGGATGGGGGGGCCTACACACCAAAGGATCTGATTCAGCATGCATTTCCAGATCTTGAACAGGGGGCTGTTGGAAATGGTATGATTCTTGCTCCCACCAACGCTGCGCAGAAGGAGATGAACCAGGAGTGTCTAGAAAAGCTTCCGGGGAAGTTGGTCACCCTTCTTGGAAAAGATGTCTGTATGGATGACTGTGTGGCAGAAGAGGTCATAGAGCAAGAGGTCATGAACATTCAGTGGCACACGGGTGTTCCTGAGCACACACTTTCTTTGAAGGTGGGCGCAGTTGTTATGCTACTCAAAAACATCAACCCAAGTGAAGGGCTTTGCAATGGAACAAGGTTCGTTGTAAAGACCATAACCTCCCTCAACATTGGTGGGCAGATAGTTGGCGACTCAAAGCATGCAGGTGAGTATGTTAACATACCAAGAATGAAAAACGATCTCAACGAAGATGAAATTGGGTTCAGAATGCAAAGGATTCAGTTCCCACTTGCAGTTTCATTTGCGTGCACGGTAAACAAGTCCCAGGGCCAGACACTGGAAAAGGTAGGAATAGATCTTTCTCATGGCCAGTGTTTCTCCCATGGCCAGTTCTATGTTGCAACAAGCCGGTGCACAAGGGCATCTGGTCTAAGGGTCTCTCTTACCAGAAACCCTGCTGGAGGTATCTTCTACGCCCAAAACATTGTGAACAAAGGAATCTTGAGAAGGGTTGCAAATTCTGGTTTGTTGGGAGTTTTTGCAGACATAGGAATTGAAGAGCGCCTTCGCATGCAAAGTGCAACCGTCTCTGCCATGTCAGACAAGAGGTACTCTGAGATGGTTCACAGGGAATCTGGGGTGCCCCCTCCAGAGGAAAGTTTTCTCAAGCAAAGCCGGCCAAGAGGCATGCAATGTGAGCATTTGGTTTGTGACCAAAGCAGCCTGTACACCCGATTTGGCCCCCCAGAAGATGAAGAAGAGGAGGAGGAAGGAGAAGAGGAAGAAGAGGAAAATGAAGAAAGAAAGGACTGGAACGAGGACATTGATAGGAGTGTTCGGGATTTCATTGGTAAATCGGATTTTTGGGTCTATGACACAGATCTTGATGGAAACAGCTTTTTTTCCAGTATTTGTGCATTCCAGGTCTGCCCTGATACTGACCCTGGTGAACTTAGGATTCGTTCTGCAAATCTGGAAGTTCCAGATTTTGTCACTGAATCGGACAAGATTAATGGACTAAACTCCCCATTGTTTCTTGAAGACGACCCTCTTTGCCAAGATGCCTGGGTACAGCTGTCATACGAAGAACGGCTTTCCACTTGGAGAAAGGCAATGCAGACACCAGGGGTTCCAGCAGACAGGTTTATGCTTCAGCTCTTTGCATGGCACAACGAGATTGCGCTTCATGTTCTTGAGGTCACAGAAGAACACCCCTCAAAGCCAGCAACCCTCATAACTTATGATGGTTCAACTGTTTCCAACCCAGACAGGCAAGCATTTCTTCTAAAAGCTCGAAGCCACTACTTTCCAGCAACCTGGTTCAGTGGAATAAGCTTTGAAGAAGGCTTACAAAGCTTGAGGGAAAAGGGCATGCTTGAACACGAACAGACCATTGACAGGTACTGCCTTTTTCATCAGTTCTAGCCCGTGGCATTTTCTCCTTTTGCTTTTGTCTTGCCAATATTTCTTTCTTAAAAGCCTTTCCCGAATCATGACTCCATGAAGCACTTTTTCTTTCCGTTTAAAGTTTGGACCTCAATGCAAGATCCTGTTATGCCAAGGCCCTTGGAAATGCCATAAAGCCAGGGATGGCCGAAAAACAAAAACAAACCAGGAATACCAAGATACCAAGAACAAAAAAGGAAGAACACCTATAGCGGAGCCGCCTGGGATGGACATGAATAGGGGCGGAGAGTTCCCGGATGAAGGTATGAATTTCCTATTCGCCAACACCCAGGTCTTTCGTTTTCCTCAGCTATATATTTCAGTTTTGTTCACAAGACCCCACAAAAATACAGGAGATCTCCGTATGGCTGAATTCTTGGAGGGCGAGCAGCTTGAAGAAGACTTGAAGCTAGATGGCAACAATGATTGGGAGGATGGATGGCCCAGTTCCCCTGATTATGATAGCCCACCAGAACTCCCACCTGAGACAATCCAGCCAAGAGAGAATGTTATGCCAGTCCGCTTTCGGTGTTCCTATGAAGAGTGTGATTGGACGTTCGGAAAAAAGACCGAGTGCAAGAAACATGAGAAGATTTGTTTCCATAACCCGGGTTCAACGGATTTTATGATTTGCAAGTTCTGCAGAACTGTTGTCAGGAGGAAGAATATAGAGAGGCATATGGAAACAATGGCTTGCAGGAGGCATTGCAAGATATGCATGAAAAAGAAAAAGACCCTCGAAATTGCCAACGCATGTTGCAAAAGGGCGAAGAGAAAGAGGAGGAACAGCAACCACGATGGAAGCGCTCAAAAGGCAAACAATCCCGACGATGGAGCAACTCACCCTGACAATGTGCGTTGCCATCGCTGCTTCAACCTGTTTAACATGGCAGATTATGAAGGTTGGCATGACGAGTACTGTTCATACCTGTACAGACCATTGGTTTAGGATTGCCCTGAATGCTAGCCGGCCCCATTTGTTTTCCCAAGCGTTTCTCTCCTATCATCTTGATGGAAATTCCATTCTTCCCAGCCATACGAATTCATCCTTTATCAGTGCGTTCTTCTTTCCATTTGATTGCTGCAACAGTGCTCGCTCGCATGCAGAACATGTTCCAGAATTGGTGTTAAGGAAAACAGGGCCAATAAGCAAGGGCAGAGACAACACCAAACCCAACTTGACTGCACTCTGGGGCAGGACTTAGGCCATATGTGGTTCAGAATGGAATGCCTACAGCTGAACTGGGTTCAGATCACCATTCTGGGCTCATTTTGTATGTGGGTCTATTGTCTAGGACCCAAGAAGGCTGTGGATTGTTTGCTGGCAGGTGTTGGGGCCACAAGGGCTGAGTGGGACGTTTGAATCATTATATGGGCCGTCGACTGTCCGAATCCAGAAACCCACACCTTATCTGGATCCAGATGTCAAATCCGGACTCACTTGGCATGTGGGTTCCCGTGTATAGCCCAAGGAACGCGTGTGGGTTCCTCAAAAGAAGGTTCCAAGGACCCCAAGGCCATGAATCACTGTACCCTGTGCTGTGGGACGTTTGAATCATTATATGGGCCGTCGACTGTCCGAATCCAAGAACCGACACCTGATTTGGATCCAGATGTCAAACCCAGACTCATTTTGTATGTGGGTTTCTTCGTATAGCCCAGGGGGCGCGTGTGGGTTTCTCGAAAGAAGGTTCCAAGGGCCCCCGGGACCATGAATCACTGTACTGTATGCTGTGGGGCGTTCGAATCATTTTACGGTCCGTCAACTGTCCAAATCCAGAAACCAACACCTTATCTGGATCCAGATGTCAAATCCAGACTCACCTGGTATGTGGGCTTCCGTGTATAGCCCAAGGGACGCGTGTGGGTTTCTCAAAAGAAGGTTCCAAGGGCTCCAAGGCCATGAGTCACTGTACTGTGTGCTGTGGGGCGTTTGAATCATTATACGGACCTTCGACTGTCCAAATCCAGAAACCCACACCTTATCTGGATCCAGATGTCAAATCCGTACTCACTTGGCATGTGGGTTCCCGTGTATAGCCCAAGGAATGTGTGTGGGTTCCTCAAAAGAAGGTTCCAAGGACCCCAAGGCCATGAATCACTGTACCCGTGTGCTGTGGGACGTTTGAATCATTATACGGGCTTTCGACGGTCCAAATCCAAAAACCCACACCTGATTTGGATTCAGATGTCAGATCTGGACTCATTTAGTATGTGGGTTCCTGTGTATAGCTCAACGAACGCGTGTGGGTTTCTCAAAAGAAGGTTCCAAGGACCCCAAGCCAGCAAACCCATTCTTGATTCGGCCTGTGATTGATAATGAATCCCCTCCCAAAATTCCTGGTGAAAATGGCTTGGGGAAAGAATGTTGAAGCATTCTGGAGGCCGAAAAACTGTCAAAACGTTAAACCCACATATGGGATGAATCAAGATCGAAGATCTGGTTTCATTGGTGGCATAATTTTCTGGGTTTGGAGGGTTTTTAAAAAAATTAAGACGTGGTACCCAAAAAGTCCGCAAAGGGTAGGGGGTGGGGTTGATTCAACGAAGGATTGATAATGAATCCCCTCCCAAAATTCCTGGTGAAAATGGCTTGGGGAAGAAATGTTGAAGCATTCTGAAGGCCGAGAAACTGTCAAAACGTTGAACCCACATATGGGATGAATCAGGATTGAAAATCTGGGTTCATAAGTGGCATAATTTTCTGGGTTTGGAAGGTTTTTAAAATGATTAAGACGTGGTACCAAAAAAGTCCGCCAAAAGGTAGGGGGTGGGGTTGATTCAACCAAGGATTGATAATGAATCCCCTCCCAAAATTCCTGGTGAAAATGGCTTGGGGAAGGAATGTTGAAGCATTCTGTAGGCAGAAAAACTGTCAAAACGTAAACCCACATATGGAATGAATCAGGATCGAAAATCTGGGTTCATTGGTGGCATAGTTTTCTGGGTTTGGAAGGTTTATAAAATAACTAAGACGTGGTACCAAAAATACCCGCATTTTCGCAAAATGTAGGGAGTAACCCGCAAACCCGCAAACCCGCAAACCCGCAAACCCGCAAACCCGCAAACCCGCAAACCCGCAAACCCGCAAACCCGCAAACCCGCAAACCCGCAAACCCGCAAACCCGCAAACCCGCAAACCCGCAAACCCGCAAACCCGCAAACCCGCAAACCCGCAAACCCGCAAACCCGCAAACCCGCAAACCCGCAAACCCGCAAACCCGCAAACCCGCAAACCCGCAAACCCGCAAACCCGCAAACCCGCAAACCCGCAAACCCGCAAACCCGCAAACCCGCAAACCCGCAAACCCGCAAACCCGCAAACCCGCAAACCCGCAAACCCGCAAACCCGCAAACCCGCAAACCCGCAAACCCGCAAACCCGCAAACCCGCAAACCCGCAAACCCGCAAACCCGCAAACCCGCAAACCCGCAAACCCGCAAACCCGCACTAGAAATGAGCACGTGACCGAAGCAGGTTAGGAGAGTTGGGTTTGGTGTGGTTTCCGCCAAGTGTTAGAACATATTTCAAAAGAGCCAACAAGCCCGTTGCCACTTCATGGGCTTAAGGGTTGTATGGGGGACAAAATCTGACCTGCACCTCCTCGTGGTGTCCTCTGGAAACGCGCAAGCCGCGGCCAACGCAGGCAGTGATGTAATCATTTATGTTTGTCTGGTTGGGACGTTCTTTGGGGCAGATAGCATTTCATTCTTAAAACAAACAGGAAATCTAAAAAAAAAACACGCACTTTGAAAATGAACAACTATCTTGGTGTGCCGTTGCTGCCTCCGTTCGAGCTGCGCCCTGCGCCTGCCGTAGAGGTACCGCCTAAATCTCCACTCACGGAACCGAATGGATTGGAGAACACTGCAGACTTTGAGAGACACGCCCAAATCATGGCAGAAAACCCGGTAAGACCCCCACCGCAAAGGATGTCAAGGGTGCTCATCGTCCTTAATGGCCGTTATGATGTAATCCCTCTTCTCCCAAGATTCTTTCTGGCACCCCAGAAACCGGAGAACCCTCCGGCCATTTCAAGGTGTGAAGACTTTGGGGGTTCGGTGAACGTCTGCCCCCCTGAATCGCTTGACGAAGGTATGGAACAAATTTCTTTGTGGCATTACTTTCCAAAATTGTAATAGCACCCTGCTGCCCAGATATAGCAAATAATTCTAAACAATCAATATGATCACAGGCGACCTGGGAAATGCAGACCCTGTGGAAGATGCTGTTTCAGAAGAGGGGATTGACTATGAAACCAGCTGGTGCCCTGAAGAAGACTGGATTCAGTATCAGATATCGCAAATCCGGGATGAAGGTATAAGAGTTTCTTTGCATTTCACTCTGCGTTTTGCTTTAAACATGCTCGGCTTGGCTTTTTTGAAATACTAATAAAAACACAGGGAACATGACCCATGAGCCCGGGGAATCGAAGATTTATGATGCCAAGGATGAGGTCCCTATTCTGCCCAGCACCCCATCCACACAAGACTATGAGCCACAGGATGAAGACGAGCCCAAACTCCTTGATATAATGTCTGCAATCAATGAGATTCTTCAGTCTGGTGGCCCCTTTAAGTCTGAAAGCCTTTCCTCTGACACCCCCCCTTTGGAGGAGCAGGCAGAATACAAATGCCCAATCTTTGGGTGTGAACTGGAATTTTGCAAAAAAAAGGACATGATTCAGCATGCCAAGACATGCGAGCACAACCCAAAAAAGACAAATGTTGAGTATATTATGTGCGGCTTCTGCGGTGTCAACGTGAAGCAGAGCGTTTTTGTCCGCCACCTGGAAACACGAACCTGCAGATGCTTCTGCAGAAGCTGCGGAAAGCGCCACAGAACCGTTGAGGGGGCAGAGGAATGCCCGAACAAGTGCCAGGCAAACTTGCAAAAAGCAAATCCAAAAAAGAGAGACAGGGAGCCAGATGAGGATGGGGATGGAAACCGTGAAGGTAAGAAAAGCACAAGGCCAGGAAAGAAGACTGTTTCATTTCAGACCCCTGCTGAAGACAACAAGGCGGAGGCCACGGGGGGTGGAAAAAGCAATGCCACAGAATCCGAGGAAAATGGGTCATCACAGGAGGACCTCACACTGGCAGAAGTGATGGCTGGAATTCAGATATTTGAACAGGGAAAGCGTGCTGAAGAAGAAAGTGGGATGCGCACTTGCAAGCATTGTCTTCAAGACTTTGGCATATTCGGGCATGCCCGACATGAAGAATTCTGCATGTTCTCAGGAATGGATATGGGAAAACACCTCCTATCTGCAGGGGGGGGGAAAGCATACAACCTTTCCATTCTGATTGCGCAAATGCTTCTTGTGGAATCCAAATCTGTCTCAAGGAAGTCGATATCAAGGTACCGTCTGCAAACCAAGGAATGCATGAGAAAAGTTCGGGTTGAAGCAAGTGGGGCGAGTGTTGAAGAGCAGATAAGGGCAAGAACAACAGCCAACAGCATATATGCCGATTGGGTTAACAAAAATGCCTTTGCAAAACAGATCCTTGAAAGAAGCAGGCATGCTGCCGCTATCAGCCTTGAGGAGTATGAGGCTGGAAGCATTGAAGAACATTCTTGTGGGGATCTGGTCTCCTGCCCAAGGTGCAGATCAATGGTGTTTGTGGCAGAGCTTGTTCGAGATGGAAGCAAGTGTGCTGCCTGTAGCAAAATTGGTGTAGATGCTGAACTGCCCCAGGATATCGGGTTTACGTCTGACTTTCAACGGGGGCTATTCTCAGACCCTCTGTTCTTGAACAACTCTTTGGTTGTGAATTCCCACTTTCAAATGGCATCCAGTTTTCACAGGAAGAGCGAAGCGTTCCGTGGTATGCCTGGGCCGAGAAACCTTGCCCTTGTTGGAAAGGGGTTCAAAAAGCTCATGCCTCTTGACCCGGACGCCGCCAACCGGAATGATACATGGATCCTTGGGGGAACAAACGAAGAAGACAGCGCTTTGCTCGGTCTTTCTGGGGGTGCCATTAGAAACCCAAGACTTCAAAACCTATGCGGTCAAATAGGCGCCTCCCTGCGGGCAGAAAACTTTTATGCAAGGATGATAAAAACCGCATACAATGTTCAAATGACACTTGGTTCTGACACTGGGGTGGATATAAATCTGGATGAGAAAAGGTCAATGGTGGACGGTACCGGCTACAATTTCAAAAATGAGTTTGCCGAGGATGAAGTGAAAGCAATATACACCGTATCCGACCGTACGGGGGAGGAGGCACGACAAGAATTCGGAGTATGGAAACTGAATGGGGAATTCAAGAAGATCAATGATCTTCACCCGTATTTCGAGCCCCTTGCGTTTCCCCTTATCCATTGGTCCCCAAATGACAGGTCCGGCTGGGCCTTTCACACAGATTCCAGGCCCACAGCATACAAAGGAATATCAGCCCTTGCCTATGGCAGGTATCACATGTACTATCGTCCTGCCGGGCCTGGCCCATCCCTCCTTGGGAGAAGACTTGCGGAGGCTTATGTTCTACAAAATGCTATAAGGGCAATAACACAGAGGTTGCAGTTCCAAAGTCTCAAAATGAACAAGAGGTACGGAACTTCAGATGAGCTCCGCGCCATGGCAGATAATCCTGACACATTGACAAGCCACAGGATCACACGTCTAACAAGCGAGTATGAAAGAGGCTACCGGGCAAAGATGCAAGCTCTGAACGACGCGCTGGCACTCAGGGCCCGCATGGGGTGCCCTGATTACTTCTACACAGTTACTGCAGACCCCGGTTGGAAGGATATTGAAAAGCACCTCCGGGAGGGGGAAAGCCCGAAGCACCGGCCAGACCTGGTGCACAGGGTTTTCAATCTTAAGATGGAGGCAATGAAGAAGGAGATAAGGGCCGGTGCCCTAGGAAGTTTTATGGGTATGGTATGTGTAGTGGAGTACCAGAAACGCGGACTCCCGCACTTTCATATGCTCGTCTGGGTTGAAGAAAAGGATAAGCCAAGAAACACCGCCATTCTGGATCAGATTGTCAATGCTCAGCTTCCAGACCCGGAACTGCAAAACGACCTTTTCAAAGCGGTTTCTGAACACTGCATGCACGTGAAGTGCGAGGCCGTGCAAAACTCTGTATGCAAGGTGAAAGGAAAGGACGGCTTCAGCCGTTGCAAGAGCAACTTTCCAAAAGCCAAATGCAATGACTCCGCCGTTTCTAGCCACCAGACCTACTCCACACCAAAAAGACCGGACAATGGAAGAAAGACAGAGGCAGACCCAGAAGAGTACGCAAGAATCCGTCGCAAGACAGGGGACCCCTCTGCAGTTCCATTTTCTGTGCGTGACAACGGGTACGTGGTTGCCCATAATATCTACATGTTGATGAAATTCCGATCACACCAGAATATGGAGCCAGTCGGATCCCCCAAGGTTATCAAATACTTGTTTAAGTATCTCTTTAAGGGTGGTGAGCAGGCAAGCTTGGAGCTTTCGAATGGTGACAAGAGTGAGGTCCTCCACTACTTGACCTCGATGTACATGGGATCCCTGGAAGCTGCTGGATATCTCATTGGAACGAAGATGGTTGAGGTATTTCCCCCCATAGAAAGGCTTGAGGTTCACCTTGAAGGAAAGGAGCAACTGTATTGCGATGAGGGTTTTGAAAGGTCTACTGCAAACAAGGGTAGAAATACATCTCTTTTGGCATGGATGGAAGCAAACTCAAAGTCCATCTCTGGTGATAGTTCCCTGAAAGGTATTGAGACGCTGAGATACCTCGAGGTGCCTGAGTACTTTGCGCTTACAGATTTGGGGTGGAAACTCAGAGCCTCTTGGAAGTGGAATGGCCAGTTGGAAGAGTTTGAGAAAACAGATCGCTCAAGGATTGGCGAACGCGTTCCCTGCATTGGCAGGATCACCCGGACACCGGTAAAGAACACAGAACTCTCTGCGCTTAGGTCGCTTCTGATGGTGGTAAAGGGGCCAACAAGCTTTCAAGATATAAGAACCTATGAAGGTGTTGTCCACAGCTCATTTCATGAAGCAGCTTGTGCGCGGGGAATGCTGGATGGCTGGGACCTAGTTGAAAAGACAATGGAAGACGCTTTTATGACAACCATATCTTCAAAGTGCCTCCGTCATACTTTTTGCGTGCTTCTGGACTCCTTCCCAGTCTCGAAGGCACAGGCAAGAGCAATATTTGATAATAACTCTGTTGCCTTCTGCTGCAAGCCCCCGAAGAGGCATGAAAGAGAAAACGTGCAAACCGAGCCGACACCCGCCTGAGTACCAGCATGCCCTTTGGGACATGCAAAACCTCATGCGCAACCTCAATGGAAAGGCTTTGTCTGAATTTGGCCTTCCGGACCCCGACACCAAATGGCAGCCATCAAACAGGAGCGGTTGTCTCACAAAGAACTGGATGATAAACGATGCCTTAAACTATGATGAAACAGAAGAATGGGCAAGGTTTCAAACATCCGAACCATTGCTTAACTCAGAACAAAGAATGGCTTTGGAGAAGGTTCAGTGGGCTATTACCGAAGGCCAAGGTAAGATGTTCCTTCTCCACGGCAGCGCTGGCACTGGAAAGACTTTTTTATACGACACCATACTTTCCTGGGCTCGGAGTCACAGAGGTGTCCTGGAAGCTTCTTCCCGCATATCTGAAAAGAAAATTGCAATAGCAGTCGCATCGTCTGGAATTGCAGCTATGAACCTTCGGGGGGGGCGTACGGCTCACAATCGTTTCAGGTTCCCATTGAAGTTCAACCCTGAGGACAACCAAGGCCTGCTCGGGATGACAAGCGAGCACGAAGATCTCATTCGCAGAACAGACATTGTTGTCTGGGATGAGATTGTAATGTCTAACAAGTGGCTTGTGGAAGCCCTTGAGAGAACCTTCCGTGTAGTTCGCGGATGCGAAGAGGTGTTTGGAGGCTGTGTGGTTGTCTTCGGGGGGGACTTCAAACAGGTTCTTCCAGTGACAAAAGGGGGGGATACAGAAAGCGTTACCCAATGTATACTTAACTCCCCTCTATTTGGGAATATGGAGCCACTTTCCCTCACCCAGTGCATGCGGCAGAAGGGTGATCTCGAATTTGCAAAGTGGCTTTCCATTGTTGGTGATGGAACTGCCAATGTCAAAGGATCCAAAGACATTCACCTCCCGGTTGGAATGGGCGAACAGGAAGGAAAAGCATTCTCACCCGAGGACCTGGTTCAACATGTTTTTCCACACATTGACAAAGGAATAATTGGAAATGGTATGATACTGGCGCCGACAAACGATGCGCAAAAGAAGATGAACGATAGCTGCCTGAACAGGATTAAGGGGGAAGAGTCAATTCTTATTGGGCTGGATGAGTGCCTGGATGATGGTATCGGAAACGAAGAGGTGATTGAGCAGGAGGTCCTAAATATTCAATGGCACACCGGAGTTCCAGAGCATACCCTGCACCTAAAGCTGGGATCAGTTGTTATGCTGTTGAAGAACATAAACCCTAGCGAAGGGCTCTGCAATGGAACAAGAATGATTGTCAGAAGAATCAGCCCTCTAAACATAGGTGGCGAGATCATCGGCGATTCAAGATTCTCTGGGGAGATGGTGAACATTCCAAAAATGAGGAATGACCTCAATGAAAGCGACATCGGGTTCAGAATGCGAAGAACACAGTTTCCTCTTGCTTTGTCATTTGCTTGCACCATAAACAAGGCTCAGGGTCAGACTCTTGAGCGCGTTGGAATGGACCTATCTCACGGACAATGCTTTTCACACGGTCAGTTTTACGTTGGGGCCAGCCGTTGCACAAAAGCCCCTGGCCTAAAGATATCGCTCACCCGGAGCCCTCTCGGTGGAATCTTCTTTGCCCAAAACATTGTGAACGAAGGGATCCTGCGCAGGGTGGCGGCTGCCGGCTTAACAGGTGTGTTCTCTGACATCTGTGGTGAAGAACGGCGCTTGTTTCAGGAGGCCGGTGTGGCAACCCTGGGGGACGCTGAGAACTCGGAGCTTGCCCATAAAAAAAGTGGGATCTCCCCACCTGATGCCAAGTTTGTGGAAATGAACCTCCCAAGGCACATGCAGTGCGAGCGTCTTCCATTTGACCAAAGCGGATTGTATGAAAGGTTTGGCTCTGAGGGGTCAGATGATGACTTCGAGGAAGACCAGACTAAACTGAAAGTGATCCCGCCCCCCGAGCTCCGCTCATCCATGGAAAGTGCCGCAAGGTTTGTAAACGAATTCGGATTGGCGTTCGAAGATGTTCCTTATGATGGGGACAGTTTCTTCAGTGCCATGCAAGTTCTAAACTGGGATGTCGGGTCAGAAGAGATGCGGTCCATGGCAGTATCGTTTCCAATTCCCGACTGTGTAAAAGACATTGGTTTCCTGGAATGCCTGGCTCGCCCTGGTTTCATGAAGAAAGAATCAATGGATGAATGGTCCGCCCTCCCTCCGAAAGTGAAACTTAAACGTTGGAGAGAAAGAATGGGAAACCCTGGGGAGCCTGCTGACGATCTGGTCATAGCCCTTATTTGCCACCACCTCGGAATGGAGATACATATTTTGGGAATTCCGTGCGGGTTCCCAAGCCAGAAGGCAAGTCTTTTGACTTATCTCGGACCTGACTGCGGAGACAAAGTGGAACTGACGCTTGCCTTGGTTCGGGACCACTATTTCTATGTTGAGCCCCCAGGCTGCATGAGCCAGAAGGAGCTCTTTGAACACTTGCAAAAGTCAGGTGCCTTAGGGGAAGAGGTTCTGAAAGAGGGGGAAAGTCTTTTTGGCATTCGTTAGTTTATACTTTTTCATCTTCCATTTGTTTCCACATTTTCTGTTAACACTATCATCCCGAAAAGGGGTTTATTTATCCTTTTCCCCTTTCTGCTGTGGGTATGCCAATTGCGCTGTGTGATAAACAGTCTGGTGGTGTCATCTGCCCCTGGGGGTGCCCGAGTGCCCGGCCTTCCCGAACCTGAATAAACACTGGGGGGGGGGAGGCGGGAAGTGCCAGCACCCTATAAAGACAGAAGGTAAAACAGCCACATCCCCCCAGGAGCAAAACCAAAGACCAAGAATATTTCAAAAATCCTGGCGAACATGGAAGGGCCGTTCGATTTGAGCAAAACTGGCGAACACCCGGACGAAGGTATGAGTGCTTGTTTGCACAAAAAAGGCTTGAGTGCAAAACTTTTAAATAATCTTCCAAAGCACCAAAAATACAGGAGATCTCCGGATGGCCGACTTTGTGGAGCATCTTGGAAGAAATGGGGAACTGGACGGAAGTGATGACAATCGCTGCAGCTGCCCCAGTACCCCTGATTGGTGCCACCTGCTGGAAGAAGAAGCCGAAGAACACGCATACCTGGACATTGTTCGCGAAGAACCCCCGCTGCTAAACAGTAGAAGCTCTAAATGTGGCTATAAACTGTGCCACTTCAAATTCGACACAAAGGCAGCGCTGCAAAACCACGAAAAGACCTGCATCTACAGCCGGGATTATAAGAACTATATGGTTTGCAAGTTCTGTCGGAAGGCGATTCAGAGGAAGCTCATAAGGAGGCATGTGGAAACCATTACGTGCAGGAGGCATTGCAAAATATGTTGGAAAAGGTGCAGGACACCAGAGATTGCAAACAAGTGTTGCAAGAAGGTGAAAAGAACGAGGTCACACAGAAACCAGGATGGCAGGTCTGAAGACCCCAACATAATGCAGGACGACGACAATGGCCCCACTCATCCTGACAACGTGCGTTGCGAACACTGCTTGATCCTGTTCAACATTAGGGATTGGAAGGACTGGCATGAGGAAAGCTGCCCTTTCAAACAATGATTTCTCCTTTTGCTCTTTCATTCATTTTACATTTATATGCACACCTTGTCAGCACTCGTTTCATTCCTTTTGCCAAGGCCCGGAATAACTGTACCCTGTGCTGCTGTAGGACGTTCTAATCGCTATACGAGCCGTGAACTGTCCAGAACCAGAAACCCACACACCTAATCCGGATTCAGGTGTCAGATTCGGACATATTTGGTAAGTGGGTTTGTGTGTATGGGCCAAGGAATGCGTGTGGGTTGCTCCAGAGAAGGTGCCAAGGACCCCCAGAATCACTGTGAACTGTGCTGTGGGACATTTGAGTCACTATACGAGCCGTAGACTGTCCGAATCCAGTAACCCACACCTGATTCGGATCCAGATGTCACATCCGGACTCATTTGGTGTGTGGGTTTTTGTGTATAGCCCAAGGAATGCGTGTGGGTTTCTACAGAGAAGGTGCCAAGGACCCCCAAGACCCAGAATCACTGTGAACTGTGCTGTGGGACATTTGAATCACTATACGAGCCATAGACTGTCCGAATCCAGAAACCCACACCTGATTCGGCTCCAGATGTCACATCCGGACTCATTTGGTATGTGGGTTTCTGTGTATAGCCCAAGGAATGCGTGTGGGTTTCTCCAGAGAAGGTGCCAAGGACCCCCAAGACCCAGAATCACTGTGAACTGTGCTGTGGGACATTTGAATCACCTTACGAGCCATGGACTGTCCGAATCCAGAAACCCACACCTGATTCGGCTCCAGATGTCACATCCGGACTCATTTGGTATGTGGGTTTCTGTGTATAGCCCAAGGAATGCGTGTGGGTTTCTCCAGAGAAGGTGCCAAGGACCCCCAAGACCCAGAATCACTGTGAACTGTGCTGTGGGACATTTGAATCACTATACGAGCCATAGACTGTCCGAATCCAAAAACCCACACCTGATTCGGATCCAGATGTCACATCCGGACTCATTTGGTATGTGGGTTTCTGTGTATGGCCCAAGGAATGCGTGTGGGTTTTTAAAGAGAAGGTGCCAAAGACCCCCAAGACCCAGAATCACTGTGAACTGTGCTGTGGGACATTTGAATCACTATACGAGCCATAGACTGCCCGAATCCAGAAACCCACACCTGATTCGGCTCCAGATGTCACATCCGGACTCATCTGGTATGTGGGTTTCTGTGTATAGCCCAAGGAATGCGTGTGGGTTTTTCCAGAGAAGGTGCCAAGGACCCCCAAGACCCAGAATCACTGTGAACTGTGCTGTGGGACATTTGAATCACCTTACGAGCCATGGACTGTCCGAATTCAGAAACCCACACCTGATTCGGCTCCAGATGTCACATCCGGACTCATCTGGTATGTGGGTTTCTGTGTATGGCCCAAGGAATGCGTGTGGGTTTCTACAGAGAAGGTGCCAAGGACCCCCAAGACCCAGAATCACTGTGAACTGTGCTGTGGGACATTTGAATCACTATACGAGCCATAGACTGCCCGAATCCAGAAACCCACACCTGATTCGGCTCCAGACGTCACATCCGGACTCATCTGGTATGTGGGTTCTGTGTATAGCCCAAGGAATGCGTGTGGGTTTCTCCAGAGAAGGTGCCAAGGACCCCCAAGACCCAGAATCACTGTGAACTGTGCTGTGGGACTTTTGAATCACCTTACGAGCCATGGACTGTCCAAATCCAGAAACCCACACCTGATCTGAATCCAGATGTCAAATCCGGACTCATTTGGTATGTGGGTTTCTGTGTATAGCCCAAGGAATGCGTGTGGGTTTCTCCAAAGAAGGTGCCAAGAACCCCCAAGACCCAGAATCACTGTGAACTGTGCTGTGGGACGTTTGAATCACTATACGAGCCATAGACTGTCCAAATCCAGAAACCCACACCTGATTGAATCCAGATGTCAAATCCGGACTCATTTGGTATGTGGGTTTCTGTGTATAGCCCAAGGAATGCGTGTGGGTTCTTCCAAAGAAGGTGCCAAGGACCCCCAAGACCCAGAATCACTGTGAACTGTGCTGTGGGACATCTGAATCACTATATGGGTTGAATACCAATCAGAATCAAAAAACCCACACTTTGTGAATCGAATGATGAATGATTCTAATGAAAAATGGACCAAAAACGCGATTTTTCGACTTTGTTGAATCATTTCAGGGATCGTTTATGGGGCAAAACCAAAAACCCACATATGGTTTGGAATCCGATCGAAAATCTGAGTTCATTCGTGTAATAACTTTGCAGAAACGGCAGAGTAAAAAATAAAGGGGCGCCCTGTATGTTTTTACCCGCAATTCCGCAAAAGGTATAGAGTAACCCGCAAACCCGCAAACCCGCAAACCCGCAAACCCGCAAACCCGCAAACCCGCAAACCCGCAAACCCGCAAACCCGCAAACCCGCAAACCCGCAAACCCGCAAACCCGCAAACCCGCAAACCCGCAAACCCGCAAACCCGCACTAGAAATGAGCACATGGTCGAAGCACGTTAGGAGAGTTGGGTTTGGTGTGGTTTCCGTAAACACGGACATATTCTGAGCACGTGCCGAGGACCTCCAAGACCAAGAATCGCTGGACACTGTGCCGTAGAACATTTTTACCACTATATGAATCATAGACTCTAGGCGCCGACACCTGATTCGGGTCCATACGTCAGGTCTGGGCTCACTGGGTATGTGGGTTCCTGTTTAGAGACCAAGGAACGCGCTTGGGTTCCCCAAAGGAAGGTTCTAAGGACCCCCAAGGCATGAATCACTGTACCCTGTGCTGTGGGACGTTTGAATAACTATACAAGCCGTAGACTTTCCAAATACAGAGAACCCACAGGTCCAGATGTCAAATCCGGACTCATTTGGTGTGTGGGTTTTTGTGAATAGCCCAACGAATGCGTGTGGGTTTCTCCAAAGAAGGTTCCAAGGGCCCCAAGGCCATAAATCACTGTACCGTGTGCTGTGGGACGTCTGAATCACTATACGGGTCTTCGACTGTACAAATGCGGAAACCCACACCTGATCTGGATCCAGATGTCAAATCCGGACTCATTTGGTATGTGGGTTCCTGTGTATAGCCAAAGCAACGCGTGCGGGTTTCTCGAAAGAAGGTTCCAAGGATCCCAAGCCCGCAAACCCATTCTCGATTCGGCCCATGATTGATAATAAATCCTCTCTCAGAATTCCTGGTGAAAGTTGCTGGGGGAAGGAATGTTGAAGCATTCTCTTGGCCAGAAAACTGTCAAAACTTTTACCCCACAGACGAGTTGCAATCAGAGCGCAAATCTGGGTTCATTGGTGGTATAATTCTTGAATTTTGGACAGAATTCTAAGAAGAATATTACCCTACCTAAAGCCAAGGTTGGGGATGATTCAACCCGTGAATGAAAATGAATTATTCCTGGTGAAAATGGCTGGGGGTGGAAATGTTGAAGCATTCTGTTGGCCAGAAAACTGTCAAAACTTTTACCCCATGGACGAGTTGCAATCAGAGCGCAAATCTGGGTTCATTGGTGGTATAATTCTTGGATTTTGGACAGAATTTCAAAAAGAATATTACCCTACCAAAAGCCAAGGTTGGGGATGATTCAACCCATGAATGAAAATGAATCATTCCTGGTGAAAATGGCTGGGGGTGGAAATGTTGAAGCATTCTGTGGGACAGAAAACTGTCAAAACTTTTACCCCACGGACGAGTTGCAATCAGAGCGCAAATCTGGGTTCATTGGTGGTATAATTCTTGAATTTTGGACAGAATTTCAAAAAGAATATTACCCTACCAAAAGCCAAGGTTGGGGATGATTCAACCCATGAATGAAAATGAATCATTCCTGGTGAAAATGGCTGGGGGTGGAAATGTTGAAGCATTCTGTGGGACAGAAAACTGTCAAAACTTTTACCCCACGGACGAGTTGCAATCAGAGCGCAAATCTGGGTTCATTGGTGGTATAATTCTTGAATTTTGGACAGAATTTTAAAAAGAATATTACCCTACCAAAAGCCAAGGTTGGGGATGATTCAACCCATGAATGAAAATGAATCATTCCTGGTGAAAATGGCTGGGGGTGGAAATGTTGAAGCATTCTGTGGGACAGAAAACTGTCAAAACTTTTACCCCACGGACGAGTTGCAATCAGAGCGCAAATCTGGATTCATTGGTGGTATAATTCTTGAATTTTGGACAGAATTTTAAAAAGAATATTACCCTACCAAAAGCCAAGGTTGGGGATGATTCAACCCATGAATGAAAATGAATCATTCCTGGTGAAAATGGCTGGGGGTGGAAATGTTGAAGCATTCTGTGGGACAGAAAACTGTCAAAACTTTTACCCCACAGACGGGTTGCAATCAGAGCGAAAATCTGGATTCATTGGTGGTATAATTCTGGTTTTGGAAATATTTCCCACAAATATAAGACCCTACTGGGGATCAAGGTTGGGGTTGATTCAACCTATGATTGATAATGAATCCCCTCCAAAATTCCTGGTGAAAATGGCTGGGGGAAGGATTGTTTTTGCATTCTGAAGGTCAGAAAACTGGCAAACCTTTTACCCCACAGACGCGTTTAAATCAGAGCGAAAATCTGGGTTCATTGGTGGTATAATTTTCTGATTTTGGAAAGTATTGAAAAAAAGTAAAGCCCGTGACAAAAATGACCCGCAATTCCGCAAACTGTAGGGAGTAACCCGCAAACCCGCAAACCCGCAAACCCGCAAACCCGCAAACCCGCAAACCCGCAAACCCGCAAACCCGCAAACCCGCAAACCCGCAAACCCGCAAACCCGCACTAGAAATGAGCACATGGTCGAAGCACGTTAGGAGAGTTGGGTTTGGTGTGGTTTCTTTAAACACGGACATATTCTGAGCACGTGCCGAGAACCTCCAAGACCAAGAATTGCTCGACACTGTGCAGTGGACATACCACTATATGAATCATAGACTCTCAGAAACCAGGCGCCGACACCTGATTCGGGTCCATACGTTAGGTCTGGGCTCACTGGGTATGTGGGTTTCTGTGTATAGCTCAAATAATGCATGTGGGTTTAGCCAAAGAAGGTGCTATAGACCCTCAAGACCCAGAATCGCTGTTAACTGTGCTGTGGGACATTTGAATCACTATACGAGCCATAGACTGTCCAAATCCACAAACCCTCACCTGATATGGATCCAGACAGAGAGAGGTATGTGGGTTCCTGTTCAGAGACCAAGGAACGCATTTGGGTTCCCCAAAGGAAGGTTCTAAGGACCCCCAAGGCATGAATCACTGTACCCTGTGCTGTGGGACGTTTGAATCACTATTTAAGCCGTAGGCTTTCCAAATCCAGAGAACCACACTTGATCCGGATCTAGATGTTGAATCCGGACTCATCTGGTATGTGGGTTTCTGTTTATAGCTTAAGGAACGTGCGTGAGTTCCTCGAAAGAAGGTTCCAAGGACCCCGAAGGCCATGAATCACTGTACCGTGTGCTGTGGAACGTTTGAATCACTATACAAGCCGTAGACTGTCCACATCCGGAAACCCACACCTGATCTGGATCCAGATGTCAAATCCGGACTCATTTGGTATGTGGGTTTCTGTGTATAGCCAAAGGAACGCGTGCGGGTTTCTCGAAAAAAGGTTCCAAGGATCCCAAGCCCACAAACCCATTCTCGATTCGGCCCATGATTGATAATGAATCCCCTCTCAGAATTCCTGGTGAAAATCACTGGGGGAAGGAATGTTGAAGCATTCTGTCGGCCAGAAAACTGTCAAAACTTTTACCCCACGGACGAGTTGCAATCAGAGCGCAAATCTGGGTTCATTGGTGGTATAATTCTTGAATTTTGGACAGAATTTTAAAAAGAATATTACCCTACCAAAAGCCAAGGTTGGGGATGATTCAACCCATGAATGAAAATGAATCATTCCTGGTGAAAATGGCTGGGGGTGGAAATGTTGAAGCATTCTGTGGGCCAGAAAACTGTCAAAACTTTTACCCCACGGACGAGTTGCAATCAGAGCGCAAATCTGGGTTCATTGGTGGTATAATTCTTGAATTTTGGACAGAATTTTAAAAAGAATATTACCCTACCAAAAGCCAAGGTTGGGGATGATTCAACCCATGAATGAAAATGAATCATTCCTGGTGAAAATGGCTGGGGGTGGAAATGTTGAAGCATTCTGTCGGCCAGAAAACTGTCAAAACTTTTACCCCACGGACGAGTTGCAATCAGAGCGCAAATCTGGGTTCATTGGTGGTATAATTCTTGAATTTTGGACAGAATTTTAAAAAGAGTATTACCCTACCAAAAGCCAAGGTTGGGGATGATTCAACCCATGAATGAAAATGAATCATTCCTGGTGAAAATGGCTGGGGGTGGAAATGTTGAAGCATTCTGTGGGACAGAAAACTGTCAAAACTTTTACCCCACGGACGAGTTGCAATCAGAGCGCAAATCTGGGTTCATTGGTGGTATAATTCTTGAATTTTGGACAGAATTTTAAAAAGAATATTACCCTACCAAAAGCCAAGGTTGGGGATGATTCAACCCATGAATGAAAATGAATCATTCCTGGTGAAAATGGCTGGGGGTGGAAATGTTGAAGCATTCTGTTGGCCAGAAAACTGTCAAAACTTTTACCCCACGGACGAGTTGCAATCAGAGCGCAAATCTGGGTTCATTGGTGGTATAATTCTTGAATTTTGGACAGAATTTTAAAAAGAATATTACCCTACCAAAAGCCAAGGTTGGGGATGATTCAACCCATGAATGAAAATGAATCATTCCTGGTGAAAATGGCTGGGGGTGGAAATGTTGAAGCATTCTGTCGGCCAGAAAACTGTCAAAACTTTTACCCCACAGACGGGTTGCAATCAGAGCGAAAATCTGGATTCATTGGTGGTATAATTCTTGGATTTTGGACAGAATTTTAAAAGGAATATTACCCTACCAAAAGCCAAGGTTGGGGATGATTCAACCCATGAATGAAAATGAATCATTCCTGGTGAAAATGGCTGGGGGTGGAAATGTTGAAGCATTCTGTCGGCCAGAAAACTGTCAAAACTTTTACCCCACAGACGGGTTGCAATCAGAGCGAAAATCTGGATTCATTGGTGGTATAATTCTTGGATTTTGGACAGAATTTTAAAAGGAATATTACCCTACCAAAAGCCAAGGTTGGGGATGATTCAACCCATGAATGAAAATGAATCATCCCTGGTGAAAATGGCTGGGGGTGGAAATGTTGAAGCATTCTGTGGGACAGAAAACTGTCAAAACTTTTACCCCACAGACGGGTTGCAATCAGAGCGAAAATCTGGATTCATTGGTGGTATAATTTCTTGGTTTTGGAAATATTTCCCACAAATATAAGACCCTACTGGGGATCAAGGTTGGGGTTGATTCAACCTATGATTGATAATGAATCCCCTCCAAAATTCCTGGTGAAAATGGCTGGGGGAAGGATTGTTTTTGCATTCTGGAGGTCAGAAAACTGGCAAACCTTTTACCCCACAGACGCGTTTAAATCAGAGCGAAAATCTGGGTTCATTGGTGGTATAATTTTCTGATTTTGGAAAGTATTGAAAAAAAGTAGAGCCTGACAAAAATGACCCGCAATTCCGCAAACTGTAGGGAGTAACCCGCAAACCCGCAAACCCGCAAACCCGCAAACCCGCAAACCCGCACTAGAAATGAGCACGTGACCGAAGCAGGTTAGGAGAGTTGGGTTTGGTGTGGTTTCCGCCAAGTTTTTGAACATATTTCGAAAGGGCCCTTAAGCCCATGAAAATGCACCCCTTGCCTTTTCATGGGCCTAAGGATTCTGTGGGGGACAAAATCTGACCTGCACCTCCTCGTGGTGTCCTCTGGAAACGCGCAAGCCGCGGCCAACGCAGGCAGTAACGTAATCATTTATATTTGCCTGGTTGGGGCGTTCTTCGGGCAGATAGCATTTCATTCTTAAAACAAACAGGAAATCTAAAAAAAAAACACGCACTTTGAAAATGAACAACTATCTTGGTGTGCCGTTGCTGCCTCCGTTCGAGCTGCGCCCTGGGCCTGCCGTAGAGGTACCGCCTAAATCTCCACTCTCGGAACCGAATGGATTGGAGAACACTGCAGACTTTGAGAGACACGCCCAAATCATGGCAGAAAACCCGGTAAGACCCCCACCGCAAAGGATGTCAAGGGTGATCATCGTCCTTAATGGCCGTTATGATGTAATCCCTCTTCTCCCAAGATTCTTCCTCGCACCCCAGAAACCGGAGAACCCTCCGGCCATTTCAAGGTGTGAAGACTTTGGGGGTTCGGTAGACGTCTGCCCCCCTGAATCGCTTGACGAAGGTATGGAACAAATTTCTTTGTGGCATTACTTTCCAAAATTGTAATAGCACCCTGCTGCCCAGATATAGCAGATAATTCTAAACAATCAATATGATCACAGGTGACCTGAGAATGGCAGACCTTGTGGAAGACGCCATGTCAGAAGAGAAGGCTGATTATGAATCTGGCTGGTGCCCTGAAGATGACTGGATCCAGTATCAGAAATTGCAAACCCGGGACACAGGTATATATAGTTTCTTTGTCCGTTGTTAAAAGTGCTTGCCGTGTGCCACGGCAACTTTATTTGCAATGCATGCTCTGGAATTCCTTTGGGAAATGCCTCCTACCAACCCCTAAACCGGCAGGCCGCAAGGTGACGTTCTTCTTTCCTGAGGGGGGGCCATGCAAAGACAGAGATGATGATGAAAATGGGCCCATTGGTTCGGACCAAAAGTTCCCATGCGCAGAAGAAAATGCTGTTCACCACCTGCCGGCCAATGAAACAGATCAAGGTATGTGCCAAAGGGCCTAAATTTCCTTTAAGTATGGGATCAGCACCAAAGGGCCCGACAATCCCACACAACCCAAAATCCAACAGGTGACATGGATCTGGATGAGCCTACTCTTTTGGAACTGATGATTGGAATTCAAATGTGTGAACAAACAATTCTTCGCAGCCAGCCTGGCCACAGGGCTTGCCGCCATTCTGGATGCAACCTGGTGTTCAAGACAAGGAGGGAATTACTTCAGCACCAAAAAACCTGTCCCCACAACCCAGACGCAGATAACTACGAGGTCTGCAAGTACTGCAAGGTGGCAGTAAAGAGGGATTCCCTGGAGGCGCATATGCGCACAACAACATGCAGATGTTTTTGCAGGTCCTGCGGGAAGAGGCACAGGACAGCAGAGAAAGCGGAAGCCTGTTGCAGTATTGAAACAAAGAAACGTTCATTGAAAAGAAAAGATAAGGACACTGACAAGGAGGACGATGGCAGAGAAGGAAAGAAGCAGAGGAGAGAACCTGATTGCCCCCAAGGGAGTGGGGGCACAAGGGCCCCCGAAGGTGGCAGCAACCACAGTTCGGGCCCTATTGGGGATCCTGTGAATAGGTGCAAGCATTGCCTTTTGGAATTCCAAGCTGGCACTTGCCAGAAGCATGAGGATTCCTGCATGTTTGGGGGCATGGACATGAAGAAGTACCTCCTGGCGTCTGGGGGAAATGAATGCACGTACAGGCTGGCCATTCTTCTCATGCAACAATCTGTTTGCCAATCAGACCTTAAGACGAGAAGGGCGGCCAGAGGAATATTCCAACGGAAGAATAATTCACAGGTTCTTGGAAAGTTGGCAGATGCCATGAGAGGAACAGACCCTCTGGAGCAGATCAGGGCAAAGTGCGTTTCAGGTACCATTTACGAGGACTGGGTGAACAGAAATGCATTTGTGCACCAGATCCTAGATAGAAGCAAGCATTCCGCAGCTATTACAATAGAGGAGTACCAACAAGGCTCTATACAGGAGCATTCATGCGGGGATATGGTGGCCTGTCCCCGCTGCTCCTCCTTGGTCTTTCCCAGCGAATTGATCAGGGATGGTTCCAAGTGTGCTGCCTGCAGCAAGATTGGGGAAGAAGCCGAAATTCCAGAGGACATTGGGTTTGCTTCTGAGATTCACAGAGGGTTGTTTGCTGACCCTCTCTTTCTTAACAACTCTCTGGTGGTAAATTCTCATTTCCAGATGGCGTGCAGCGTGCATCGCAAGAGCGAGGCATTTTCTGGAATGACAGGGCCAAGAAACCTGGCAGTGGTAGGAAAGGGGGTTAAGAAACTTCTTCCACTGGACCCAGATGCTGCATTCAGGAATGATACCTGGATACTTGGTGGGACAGGTGAGGAGGATGCTGCTCTTGCCGGCCTTGCTGGGGGCCAAATCAGAAATGAGGCCTTGAAAAGCAAGTGCACCTGGATTGGCGAGTCCCTTCGCCAGGTGAACTTTTATGTACGCATGATAATGAGTGCTTACGACGTACAAAGGTCACTTGGAGAAGAAAGCGAAGTAACAATTCACCTTGATGAGAAACGGACTATGGTAGATGGAACTGGCTACAACTTCAAAAACGAATTCGCTGAGGAAGAAATGAAAGCCATATTTTCAATTTCGGACAGAACCGGGGAAGATGCCAGGCAAGAGTTTGGTGTCTGGAAGCTGGACGGTGAATACAAGAAGATTACGGACCTGCACCCTTACTTTGAACCACTTGCCTTTCCACTGATCCACTGGAGTCCAAACGCCCGCAGCGGTTGGGCCTTTCATACAGAATCCCGCCCCACCTCATACAAAGGTATTTCTGCCCTTGCATACGGCCGCTTTCATATGTTTTACCGGCCAGCTGGTCCAGGACCCTCCCTTGTTGGAAGAAGGCTTTCGGAGTATTTCATACTTCAGAATGCAACCCGGGCCATAACCCAGCGGCTTCAGTTCCAAAGCTTGAAGATGAACAAAAAGTACGGAACAGCTGATGAGCTGAGAGATATGGCCAGTGATACTGAGGCACTGAAAAGCCACAAGGTGACCCGCCTCACTGGGGAGTACGAAAGGGG
>JAPJBO010001467.1:0-43724 GCA_030068145.1 Diplonema papillatum | reverse complement strand
GGACACATGCGAGACAGATCCTATCACAGAGGAGGAGGGCATCGCGAAGGGGGTACAGCTACTGGACGCCCGGCTCGGAGGCTGGCCTGACAACAGTTCAAACACACGTAGAAGACCCAGTTTGTATACCCCGAAGGTGGACCCAAACCTTGTAGAGTGGCCCGCTACTTTGGGCGACAAGCTCAATGTACCACGAGGTCTGCGGCTCAGACTGCAATGGGCTTTGTGTTTTGAGTATTCCTTGTACCTACGTAGGTCTTAAGACTTTGTGACGTAGAAATTCGATTGTGCGATAATCTGTCTGTGGCAAGTTGGGCCGCAGCCTTCAACCATCCGTACCCGCAAACCCACCACGCAGATGGTAAGACGGCTTGTATGCTTGCTGGTGAGGAGGGTCACTTGCAAGTTGCAAATCTACTGACCGCAAGTGCTGGCACACAGAAGAGTGGTATGTATTCCTGTGCGAGGAGTCTTCGTAATTGTTGCGGATTCATAACCGGTGCTGCCAAAGGGCCGACGAGGTGCGCAAGAGCAGCAGTGCTGTGAACGCTTCGCATGGGTGCTCACCTGGTTATGCTCCTCGTGTCCGTCTGTCGGGCACGAAGAGTGCACGTATCTTCCTGTCTGGGAATCACGCAAGAAGAGAGAACCAAGATTGATCACACCCTCCTGACTGTCGCGGCTGTATTGCGAGTTTTGCATGCCCGGGTATACCTGGTATAACGGAAATTAGTCATCGGTATCCGGAAGTATTATCCGTTATACCGGGTATGAATCCCGGTGTATCGAGTATCGTACCGGGTTTATATTCGGTATTATACCAGGTACCCCACCCTTGAATCCCTCATCGGATTATTTTCTGGCCGCCGGCGTGCTTGTCTGGAGGTCTCTGCAGAGCCTCAACTCATATGTGAATCATCCACCAGCTGCAGGCACACGACAGTGACCTGAAGAACCTTGATGTGGTTGCATGGCAGGGTTCTAAGTCAGTGCCGGTCATCCTGGATGATAATAGTATAATATACTAAGACTATTGTAGACATGCTTTCCAGTCGTTGTTCAGAGTGTCGAAAAACACGACATCCTTTTCCATCTGACAATCAAGTAGGGTCCCATGTTCCAAAAGTTGGCACGGACAGTATGCAGTCTCATGGGATCCAACCAGGCTCCGGTGGCTCCTGGAACGCTACCGTGTGAGAGTGGCAATGGCTCGGGGCACAGAGCACGTGGTACACAGCCCCCATTGTAGATGATGTGTAGTCAGAAAAAGAGTATCCGTGGCATATGGAGGGTGGTATCAGGACTGCCCTCGTGACTCACGGAATACGGGACTAGCCGAAAGACAAGGTCGTGCTGAAGGTTGTCCCTGCCAACTTTGCTGTCTTTCTCCGTCTTTAGGTAACCAGCAACAACCATTCTTCTGAAAGTGCTGCAAACACCGGCTGCTGTCACTCCGTCATTTGATGAGGAAGCAGGGTCTCACGTAGCCTATTCGACAGGCGCTCGCTCCTTTGGTTGCGGTAACCGCGTAACCTTAATGTTGCTGCTGTTAGATGGCCAGCTTTCTGGGCATCAGCGTACCTTGCTGGTATTCAGAAGGCTACGACCCGTGCTGTATGGTACAGTGGTAATAATACCTTGCGAGGAACTCGGAATCGGACGACTGTTCAAACAAACGACTTCATTAACACAGACCCGGCGAATAGCGAACTGCGTGCATTTGTGCAGGTGCTGGTGCAAGATCAAGTCCAGCAGCTATCAGAGAAGCACTCAGCTGAACTACGTGCAGTGGCAAAGGAACTGGAAGAGAAGCAGTCAGCTGGACTACGTGCATTGACAGACAAGCTGGAAGCGAAACACTCCGCTGAGATGACTGCATTGACAAAGAAGCAGGAAGAAAAGCACTCGGCTGAACTACGTGCGATGACAGCTGAGCTGCAAGCGATGACAGAATTGGTGAAGGAGCAAGAAGATAATCATTCAGCAGAGCTTGAGCTTCTAAGGTCAACTGTCCACACTCTGAGCAACGAGTTGTACAAGCTAAAGGACTTGGCTGCGACGTCTCTTGCCAGGCTCCCCAGACAGCAATCACCCCATTGTGTCATCTGTGGCTTGGACACACGAGAGTATCCGTTCTGCTCTGCATCAGGACAAAAGCACGTGTATCTTGAAGAGATTAAAAAGATGGCCGAGCACTGCAGGAGGCTGTTCCCGCTTCTTCATGAGGTGAGTACACTGGACATAAGCAAGCACAGATACATAGCCCAGGTGATGTTCGCTGTCGGCTTCGCCTCTGTCATGAGGAGCGAAATACACCCCCCTCTTCGTCAACACCTCGATCGCGCCGAAAGTTGGCTGAAAGACACCAGTACTCAACTCTCCAACTCAGGGGCTCGTTTCAGGCAGGTTCTTGCATCGCTCGCCCCTTTACCCGAAGACGTCAGAAGAGCTATTCTGCCGCTGCGGCGATGAGTCGGATTCATCGGGCCTTCGAATGTGCCAACTGCAAGCGTCTCACTGCAGTGTCCCGAACAACAAAGGGTGCGTCCATACTTTCGATTAGCTCACAGACTTTCCCCGTTGTCAAATTGCTCCGGTTTTGTCCGTTTTCTCGTTAGGATGCTCCCTTTCTGTCCGGTTTCTTCCGAGACGTGTTCTCAAAGATGCGCATCATAGATTAAAGGGGGGGAGGGGGGGGGCAGTGCTGATACTAAGCCTGAGACCCAAAACGAAGTTGCTAACCCTGGGTGGGGGTGGGTACCCCCCCCCCCCCCCCCCCTCCTGGTGCAACCCACTGTGGACCTACTGTGGGACCCACCTTAGCTAAATTCTCTAAGGTGAAATGGTGGAAAAAGTGGGTCAAATCTTTTTTTTTTTTGAGTGCTTTTTTGGGAGGATTTGGGCCAAAAAAAAAACTTTTTTTTTCTTGGTCGCTGCTGTGGAACCACCTTAATAGATAGGCCCTGTGCGCCCACTTTGGACTGTGGACCTGCTAGTTGGCTGGGCAGTTGGGGGTTTGCGGGTTTGGGTTTGCGGTTTCGCGGGCTGGTTGGTTGATTCCCTGGGTTGGCTTGGCCGGACTAGTTTGGCCTACTGAGCTGCCCGACTGAGCTGACTTGTTGGACGGTTTCGCCCAGATGATTGATGGGGTCGCATGCATGCCATGGTCCCAGTGCGTTCAACTTTCAACATCAGAAAAACGTGCAGTTTGAAACAGGCGACATCCCAAAGGAACGATGTGGGAACAAAAAAAAACGAATCCACTGCGCGTTGTTTTTGAGAACGGCAGGAACGGCAGGGGAAGATTTGCCTGTTTGGGACTGACTATGATCTCAGAACAATGAAAGTAAAAGTGCCCGATTTGACAAGCCAACGATTGCACAAAAATAAAAGAGACAACACTGTGTCATTTAGCTGTCGAACACCACACTTTCCCCAGAGGACCCATCATCTGAGAAAGAATCGGAATAATCATCAACCTCCTCGACCTCACACGTCTCCTCCTCGTCATCCTTCTCAGAGTCGTTACCTCCAGAGGCGCTGCCCGAAAGGGTTTCGCCGGAGTCACCACGTTTCCGTTTCAGGATTGCACTCCAAAAGTCGGTGCTGACTGGGGCAGACCGCAGCGTTAACATTGCGGTTGTGATCGTTTGGGGTTTTGGTTGGCGGGTGGCCCCGAGCGGACGCCTTTTTTTTTCTGCGTACCACAGGGAGATGCCGAGAAGCAGGAACGATTTCATGTTCTCCTTGACGCGAAGGTCCTGACGTTGCGCAAGCAATGCCTCGTTTTCCAAGGTGGAAACGTTCAGCGAGGTGCGCTTTATCCCCGCCCGATCCAACAGGGCCGAGAACAGTCTCTCGATGCAGTTGCTGCTACACCGCGAGTGGGTGAGGGCGGTTGCGATCACGTCCACCGCCTCTGACTGGTTCCCCCGCAGTACCGCCATCCCCTGTTCTGGCAGAACTCCGACTCGGAGCAGGGCCACGAACCCTTTCCACTCTTCAACCAAAACCGTTAAAGATTCCGCATCATACGGACCAACAGCAGCAACCATTTTGAAGGCTTCGACTCTGTCATCTTTACTTTTTTTCAGGCCTTCGAAATCAGCCACTGCAGAAACAGCTGCAACCCAACTCTCTTTCGGCAGCATGTCTCCTACGAACCCAGCAAGTCCCTTCTTTGCTGCAGCAGCAAGGGGGGTGTTGCAAGTTCCGAGCAGGGCCATCGCTGTTCGTGTGTGTGTTTCGGCTTCAAAAAGTGCCACATCTGATCCCTGCAGTTGACGGCTCAGCTGCCCAAGAAGATCAACCACCTGGTAGTTGCCCTTGAACCAGGCTCGGCGCTGCTTGCTTTGAAGCTTGGGGACGACAAGTGCTCTAGTCTCTCTAAGAGCATCTTTCTCTCTCGTCCCATCAGCGCTTTTCCAATGCTGGGGGCAACTTGTCATGTGGCCCATCCATATTGGCCACATGCGCGCAGCTCGCTCCCACTGCCGAGACACCTTGGGAAGCCAGCGGATCTTGTGATACGCGGCGGGTCGTAAAGCTTTTGCGCCCACCTTCTTTGCGTAACCCAGTACCTTTCGCCAGAGCTTTGGCGAGGTACGCAACGCTGCTTCAATAGCGTCAAAAGTTTCCCCTGTATCGACAAAGGTGTCATTTTTTGTCAAGACCTTGGAAATCAAGGTCTCGAGACGGTGGGCGCTGTCTTGCAACACCGCACAGTGCTGACTGTCGTTTGCACGGATCTGGCCCACAAACCCGATTCCCTCTCCGCAAATATTCGACCCCCGGTCACTTGACACACCCGTAATTCGGGCCATCGACACACCCACGTCGGCCAACTTCTCCTCCAGCTTCCTGTGCAGCGTTTTGCCGTTGGTCTCTTCATCGGCCAAGAACTCAGTGAGGCCAATGAAGCTTTCTTCTACTGCAAGAGTCGCCTTGTTGAAGTAGCGGAGGGTCAAGGCGTAGATGTCGCCGTCCTTGATTGCGCGTAGGGTAGTTCCATCAAGTACAGCAACGATGGCGATGGCATTTTCGAGCGCTTCTGTAAGCCCCACGCGAACGATCCGGCACCAAATTGGCAGCATACTGGCCAGATGCCGCCTGCGGTACTTCTTTGGCAGAGGTATCTCCCGAACTTCGTCTGCAAGAATTTGCCTCTCGGCCTTGAGATGCGAGGACCCGTATATGGTCTGGACAAACAAGGGGACGTGCAAGTTGAACATTGCGGCTTGAAGATCGGCTGGAATGGAAATTTGACCATCAGCCTCAAGCGCGCGACGGAGTTGTGCGGAATGCGTCAGAATATGTGTGCGGCTAATCGCCGACAACGCTACGATCGATGCCAAGACGACACTACTTGCAATCACCTTCTTACGGCTTACAATTCTCACCGAAAGCCGGTGCAGTTCCGAGCCTTTGTGCCGGGCGAACGAAGCCACTAACGTCGGTCGCTTACCGTTGGTTCCCGTCTGCCAGGAATTTTGCTGGTAGATCGAGCATGCTACGGTTTCACCCAGTCGAATAGGCCCACGCTTGAGGTAATTGACGGCCTCGTAGCAGACACTGCAAACCATACCGTTCGATGTATCCTGCAGGAATTCATCGTTAGCGGTGACAAACCCTTTTCTGCCAAACAGGTCAGCAAAGTTTAGCACTAGCTTGACAACGGGGGCAGCCTGTTGTTGGTGGCCCTGAAGAAGGGCGATCGCAAAAAAGTGCCCGATTTGGTTTGTAGACTCGGACACATAGCACACCATCACATCACCAAAAGCACACGCGGAACGACGAATAGGTACACTACCCCCTCTGTAGAATGAGACGTATAATAACTTCCCGTGGACTGCCCGCCTCTTTTCGTTGTACTTCACACAGAAATGCTGCACTTCGAACGTCGTCAGCTTTGGCAGAGCCCAGTCCTTTAAAAAGGCCAGTTTAATTGTGGCATGTCTTTTCTTTGTCATCGAAAAAGCTGTTCGAGAGTATGACCCGAAAAACAGTTTCAGCGTCTCGCGAGATGGGGCGCCAACTGATGCTGCAGCGTTCAGCGACAAGCGTGTGGACACGTAAAGTGCAACGTATGCGCACTCGTGTTGCTGTTGGGCGTCCGTGCGCTTGCTTCTATCGGACAGTGTGAGCCAGCCTAGCTTTTGTAGAAACGCGTTCTTCATGGCCAACAGGAAGGGCCACATGTGATCAACCAACAAACCAGACATCGGTTGCGGCTCCGGCTCCTCCTGCTCCTCCTGTGTCTGCACCGCCCTTTCGATGAGGATCTTCTTATTTCCACCTGTCGCCTGCCCTCGCTCCCGGCACAGCTGGCGAAGGCCCGCCACATTCATCTTCTCGTAGCCTGGTAGTGCTTCTGTGTCAGCTTCAGTTTCTTCTTCTTTGTCTATGTCGTCTTCAGCAATGTCATCGCGGAGAACCTCACACAATACGTGTTCAGACACGCCGAGAACCAATGTGGCCACACATACAGCGATGAGGGCTGCCTCCAAAGATTGCAGCTTGATGTGGCTGCTGTCTGACCGCCAAACTGCAGCCAGGGAACTTTTTTCCAAGTTGGCTTCGGGACCTTTGAAGCGCGATGGGGCCAGTTCCGTGTGGTGTTTCAGGTACTCGATCCATGACATGGGTCTGGCTTCTTGGTCGTCCACGCCAGGCACGGGGTCCAGGGGTGGTTGGGCAGACTGGGTGGTTGGTTGTGAAAAGGCTGCGATGACGCCTTCTTCAGCAGCTTCTTTCGTGGGCCACTTTGCCTTCCACACTTGAGACAGCGTTTTGGTGTTGTCGGCAGACCAACCAACATGTGGCACGAGTGTCCGTGCCGCTGACATGAAGGCGTTCCATGATGGGAAAAACCTCGACGTCGGCACAGGCTGCTCTGACGCTTCGTCCCGAACCGATACGATGGCAGGCGGAGGAAAAGCAACCACCATCCCTTCTTTCGCTGCTTCTTGTGTAGGCCACTTTGCCCTCCACATTGTGGACAGCTGCTTCATGCTCGGAGCAGTCCACACCACATGGGGCACCACAGTCCGTGCTACTGCCACGAACTCGTCCCATGTCGCAAACAGCTGCGAGGCTGCCGGGTTCGTGTCGAGTGCCACATCTGGGAAGGCAACGACAAGGCCTTCTACAACAGCCTCCTTTGTAGGCCACTTTGCCCTCCACATTGTGGACAGCTGCTTCATGCTCGGAGCAGTCCACACCACATGGGGCACCACAGTCCGTGCTACTGCCACGAACTCGTCCCATGTCGCAAACAGCTGCGAGGCTGCCGGGTTCGTGTCGAGTGCCACATCTGGGAAGGCAACGACAAGGCCTTCTACAACAGCCTCCTTTGTAGGCCACTTTGCCCTCCACATTGTGGACAGCTGCTTCATGCTCGGAGCAGTCCACACCACATGGGGCACCACAGTCCGTGCTGCTGCCACGAACTCGTCCCATGTCGCAAACAGCTGCGAGGCTGCCGGGTGGTGTTTCGTGTGGCGTTTAGGTCTGGGTTCAGATTGAAGGTAGTGTGAGTGGCGCTCTCGGGGGGGTACCCGCGGCTCCTGGTTTCTTCCAGGCGACGGGTACCGCGTCGTCGAGTGCAACGTGGCCGAGGCGATCATTTCCCTCAAGTTCGACATGGAAAAAAGCAGGGGAGATCTCATTCTCTTGCATCGGGCCGTACCGTGAACGGCAATAGGTCTCCTACAAGCCTCTGGCCGACAGAACAATGTAGGTAAGGGAAGTCGGCAAACTCGATCCGAGACTTCGAGAAAAGGATTGGCTCTGAGGACACATGCGGGATTGTCAGTGCGGGTTTAGGTCTGGGCTCAGATTGAACGTGCTGCGAGTGGCGCTCTCGGGTGCTACCCGCAGCTCCTGATTTCTTCCAGGCCTTCTTGCATGTTGTGCCCGCAATGAAGTGCCAGCTTGGAACTGTTACGAACAAGAGGAATCCAATTGGTTGATTAACCCACAGCATTTCGCTTCATCACAGCGGCACGAAGGCGTCTTTTGTAAGTGACACCAGATCTGTGATCGCCAGTCAGAAACACTGGCAGGCCAGCCACGCCGAGTGGTGCACGAACCGAAGCGAAGGCAGAGACAGCGCTGCTGTCCGCCATCAGAAGGCGCACGACGCTCGGCTGGCCGCGTTGGAGTTGCCGAGACCAAGCATGGGCCGTACTGATTTCAGCACGCAGTAAGGCCTGGGCAAATGGTAGGTGTACACCCAACAGCTTCGTACGTTTTTTGTCGGTGAGGAAAAACACGCAGGCTTTTTTCGCTTGGTCTTATTCTCCCAACAATATAGGTGAACACCCAAACACACACCTTCTCCCTTTCCGGTTTTTTGGCGCCACTGACCCGCAGGTCAGGGAAAAAACTTCAAATTCCCTCCCACCCGTCCCTTGGAAAGGGGAGTTCGCACAGTTTCGTATTTGAAAACCCTTGCTCCTCCGGTTGGATTTCCTTCCGCGTGATTGGCACACGGAAGAGGGTATCCCGCAGAAGTGTTTCCTCCTGCGAGTCAACGGGCCCTCTTTTTCCGTAGCGGGAAGAATTCAATTGACCGGCCCCCCTCGCAGCCTCGCAAGGACGGGAGCAAGGTGGTCCTATGTTTCTCCACGGGACCCCGACGCTCGCTACGTCGTAATAAAAACCCAAACGAAGAGTAGTCTTTTCTTCCTCCTCTCGAACGTCTTCCTCCAACGTCTCATTGTACTAGGCCGGCGCAAAAACCAAAGGGATGGGAAATAAGACCGTGATTGTCACTCTTTTTCGCAGGAGCGCTCTCACCTCACCTCTCCCACCGACCTTTTGAAGTATTCGAAGAATTTGGACGCAGAGAAGTTGGCGTTGGAAGCAAGCAAGAATTGAAACCTGAGCGACATCCGGAGAGCTATCCATCGCCCGTAACTGTGTCAACATGGCTCGCCGCTTAGGTATGCACTCTCTTCTGACATGAATTTGTTGTAAGACTCAAAATCAGTGCTGCAGTTTTCATGAACCTCATGTAACTCTTGCAATCAGTTCCTCTCTACGCATCATGGTCTCTGCAGGATTGATTCGTTCCCATCTTCATCGAACATCCACACCCCATCCTCCCCGCACTCCCTCCGAATCAGATCGGAAGAATCTCCGAACGTAATACCCCGTCGGTATCCAGCCGGAGACCCAACCTTGTATCCCAAGGTCCTGCCAACCCGCCGGGATTCCTCTCCACGCCTCCTCTCAGAATACCGAAGACGGAAAGCAGTTTAACGCCGACGGCGGCGGGCGGGCGCCGGAGGGGCCGGCTGTGGACCTGGTCGACCTGTTCGGGTTCGAAGACTTCGCCCCGCGGAACCGCCTCGAGCAGCTGCTGGTCAACTACGCCAACGAGCGGCTGCAGGCCTTCCACTACCAGCAGCGCTTCGGGGCCCTCGCCGACCAGTGCCGGCGCGAGAACGTGGCGTTCGAACCGCCCAGGCACGAGGGCAACGCGGGCTGCGTGCGGCTGCTGGACGGGCCGAAGGGGGTCCTGGGCATCCTGGAGGACGAGGCAGCCAGGGGGCCCCTCGAGACCTCGGACGCGGGCTTCCTGGACAAGCTCTTCGCCGCGTTCACCGGGCCCATGGGCCAGCGCCTCAACCCGTACTTCGGCAAGCCGAAATCGCCCGCCGCCGCAGCGGCCATGTTCAACATCTCGCACTACGCAGGTATGCCGGCCTCGCTTTTTATGTATAGGATTTATCTGTGGTAAGGAAGGCTCTCCTACATGATAATATCCAGAAGGAGGCTAGAGGATGAGAAACAATACAGGGTCTTTTTTTCTCCCCCTCAGGTGACACCACTTTATCTTTAGCCATACTTCAACTTTCTTGAACGCTTACGCCCGCCACCGCTGGTCATGCTCGAGTGCGCCAGGAAGGAGAAGTGTGAGCAGCTCAAGTCGAAAGCGCAACCTCAGCCAATATTCGGGTTATCGCACCCACGACTGCCACTCTAGTCCTGTAGCCGACTTCATGAGACAGCAACTCGCTCTCTGAGGATTCGCATACCAATCGACGCATGCAGGAGCTATGTGCGGGGCTTTTGCAAATCGCAGAGAAGTCTAGATCTAGATTACGTAGACCTCGACACCTTTTTGTCTTGTATTGACCGGAGCAGGTGCCGGCGCCAGGAAACTAGATCGGGGCTAACGTTCAGTTGGAGCACAAACAAACTCTGTTGCCCCAACGCCTTTACCCGATCTTACGTACTTGTTGTTTCAGAGTATCTCCGACGTATCAAAAGCTGTCTTTTGTGTCTGACATAGTCTCAAGGGCTGTCACATAGTTTCAGAAGTAGCCGTATATGTGTGGCACAGTTCCAGTTCCGGGAGTTCCAAAGTGCACAGAGTGCTGCCGTGCAGCACCTCGTCCGCGAACTGAAAACATGATGAGAGAAAGGAACAACTACTCAAAGCCAACCGGAGACCTTAAAAATGCAGACATTCTAACCCGTCTATGCTGCTGAAACCCCGGAGTCTCAAGCGAACTTGCACAACTAACACAGGAACCACGTCCAAAGCGAGCTGAGCAGATGGTCCCGATCTGTGATCGCCAGTCAGAAACAGTGGCAGGCCAGCCACGCCGAGTGGTGCACGGACCGTGAGGTCGAGGCGAAGGCAGAAACGGCGCTGCTGTCCGCCCATCAGAAGGCGCACGACGCCCGGCTGGCCGCGTTGGAGCAGAAGAGGCGCCGAGACCAGGCATGGGCGGAGGCGAAGCTGACCCGGAAGGCGGAGGCGGCCGCGGCGGAGAGCGACCGCAGGCGGGCCTTGGCGGGGCAGAGGAACCGTGACGGGTACAAACGGGCCCTCGTAGAAGAAGAGTACCAAGCCGCAAGGGAGTGCCAGAGGGAAATGCGGAGGAACCGAAGAATCATCGAGGAAGAGCTGCGGTTGGAGGCGGAGCTGAGCCGCGAAAAAGCGGCGTCGAAGCTGCAAAAGAGCCGGGATCGGATAGCAGAAGCACAGCGATCCCGTGCCTTGCTATCCTTCGAGCGCCGGTCGGCTGAACTTCGGAAGTCGGCCCGCGAGCTGGAGTTCGAAGCGAAGAAGAATGCGTGGCAGGCGGCGGAGACTGAGCAGGCCGCCCTCATCCTCTCCGCCTTGAACACACCCGGAGGCGAAGCCACGTTGCTGGCAGACGCAGCATCCAGCCCGCAAGCTGCCGTACTCCTCAGAGACGTCCAGAGGGCAGCGTCCATGAGCTGATTAGAGGTAAACCGTGCCAGCTGTTGTCTGTTGATGGAGTGAGGGAGACATCAATTGTGCATTTGTTATGATCAATAAGAAACGCGCAGCACGAGACTCCTCGAGTCATGCCTTAGCGGACACGGGCTCTCCCATGCCCATCAGCAGCAACGTCTGCTCTCTTTTGTCGGAAGCGTCGGCACCCGAGCTGGAGTTCGAAGCGAAGAAGAACGAGTGGCAGGCGGTGGAGACGGAGCAGACTTCCCTCATCCTCTCCGCCTTGAACCCGGAGGCGGAGCCACGTGGCTGGCAGCAGCCCGCAAGCTGCCGTACTCCTCAGAGACGTCCAGAGAGCAGCGTCAATGAGCTGGTTCGAGGTGCCATTTCGACAACAATTACTAATAGACCGCGGGGGACAACTCATGAGGGAGAAAAGGAAGTGCGCGGAATCATTCCGGTGGGTTTTCGGGCTCGTCAGACTCTGGACGTGCGGAGGCAAACAGTGCAATCAGGTCCATCCCTATCCCCTGCAGCTGCATTTAGATTCGTCTGGTGCTGGATTCGGATGTCTCTGACAGTCTATCAGTAAAGAATGGACCGGCTTAGTTACCTGGCTCGTGCCAACCCCTTGCTCCTTGTTGGCCAGCCGAGAAGGGCGTCGCATCGACACTGCTCTGTGCTGTGCTGGCTTTGCTTCCCCCTTTTTCTTGTACTGCTCAGAGTCGCCCGCTGTCGCTATCGGCATGGGTCACTCGGCGTAAGCGCATAGATTCGCGTTTCACGTCTCGAGCATTTGTTCCGCTACATGTAGACCTTCCGTTCCGCCCGTCGGAAAACACATTTGCGCCTCGAGAACCTGCATGTTTGCTGTCGCGGCTCACGCAGGGGACTACCTCTTTTTTTGTATAAGCACCTGCTTTGTAGTTGTAATGTGCTGTAGCCCACACGAAACACAGGTAAATCTGGGTTTAGTGTTGTGGAGCGTAGCCTGACAATGGAAGCGACGAGCTTCAAGCACTGACCTACGCCCTAAGATGGCCCCTGAGGAGAGAGTGGGGCCTAGGTGCAGTAACGGCAGCGCTACACTTGGGCAGCAGGGCAGGACTTGCAGTGTCAGCACCTACATGGTGGCTGGCACTGCACGCAGAACCCGCAAGGGAGCCCTGAAACTGCGTTTTCGATGATGTGCCTGCTCAAAACGGGGCTTCATTGACGAACCAGACCTAATAAACTGAAATCGTGAGCAAATGGTAGGTGTGCACCAACAGCTTCGTACGTTTTTCGCCGTGATTGTCAACCTTTTCGCAGGAACGTTCTCACCTCAAATTCTAATCTCCTACCGACCTTTTGAACTATTTGAAGAATATGGACGCAAAGAAGTTGATCTTGGAAGCATGCGAGAATGGAAACCTTAACGACATCCGGAGAGCTATCTCCATCGACCGTAACTGTGTCAACACGGCTCGCACCTCTTGTATGCACTCTCTTCTGACATGAATTTGTTGTACGACTCATAATCAGTGCTGCAGTACTAATGGAACTCTTGTAGCTCTTGCAATCGGTTCCTCTACACTACGCATCATGGTCTCTGCAGGATTGATTCGTTCCCATCTTCGAACATCCACACCCCATCCTCCCCGCACTCCCTCCGAATCAGATCGGAAGAATCTCCGAACGTAATACCCCGTCGGTATCCAGCCGGAGACCCAACCTTGTATCCCAAGGTCCTGCCAACCCGCCGGGATCCCTCCCCACGCCTCCTTTTAGAATACCGAAGACGGAAAGCACTTTTACAGATTGTTGCTCAGCATCACTTTTCGACGGTGTTGCAACCTGGGGTGACGGCGGCAATCGAGCTCGAGCCCTTTGCGCTCGAGACTGTAGATTTGCCACCCCCGCATCTCAGAACGAAGTACCCATGACGACCCGACCCAGGGGCTTCAAAAGCGAGTTTGCTCAGTACCAATTTGTCCTCTTGCCGTAGTAGTAGCCCTGGAGGATCTAGTCGAGGTGGGCGCGGCCGCAGTGTCGGGGCCGTCGTTCGCTCGGTCTTCTTCAGCACAGCTGTGCCCGGAACTGTTCGCAGGACCGGCTGCCCAGAGGTGATGCGGCGTGAACAGCTGCGTCGTCCTGGGTTGAGGTGAAGACCTACGCACATCGCCGCTTGCTCTCTTTCCATCAAAGTCTTCCAACTCAGCGTGGCATGTCTGATCCTATGAAGGAACCCCCGACCCCCCCTTGAAAGAGAATGTTGCAAGCCTGTCTTGCCAGGTCGGGGAACACGAATGCCTTGGGCCATTCAACGCCTTCTCGTAGCTTCCATATGTGGTTGCTGCCTCTCTCTCTTCTTGCCTTGCACATTCAACGCCTCCACGTAGCTTCCACATGTGGCTTACCAGGAGGAAGGCTTCGCTGCCCCGATTCCCAAGTCCGCGGCATCCGCGAATCTTGTTGTTACACGGGCAGCCTCCTTGAGTCGCTCTTTGTCACAGGTCACAGCTTGGGTGTCGTTCTTCCTCGAGCACCCTCTCTACTGCTCGGATCCTGACTGCAACAAGTACCCCTGCCTCGGGCAGTTGTTTCCCGGTCGGCACTGTGCCTTCATCTCTGCGATGGCGGCGTATCCCGGGCTGCTGCGTGCGAGCCGACTGGTGAGTGGCAGGTGCCTCACCTACCGCGACTGGGACACGCTCGTGGAGCTCCCGCAGGAGCTGCTCGCGGAGCTGGAAGCGGGTGATCGCTGGCTGGGGGACGCTTCCCCCCGCAGAGTCAGGCGCCCAGCGCGGCGAGTGCACGTCTGGACGGACGCATCCGACCAGGGTGGTGGGGTGGTCGTCCTGGACCCGACGCGACGGACCGTCCTCGCTCGCTAGAGCTGGAGATGGAAGGATCGGCTGGCGAGGCTGGCTCCGCCGACGCCGATTCGGCGGCGCGAGCTGGTGACGGCGATTCTTGGCGTCCTGCTGGCCCGACACGTCACGACTGGGTGGGTGACGCTGGATGTCTTCCACGACAACAGCACGGCCGAGAGCCGCCACCGAAAGCTTGCGTCCCCGCACCCAGCGGAAAACCGCCTCATCGTTGAGATGCAGGAGCGCCTGCGCGATGCGGACGTGCTCACCCATGTGGTTCCGGGCGAGAACATGGTCGCCGACCTGGACACCAGAGACTGAGAGATTGAAGGGGAGGGGGGCGCAGTGTCTTTGAATAATGCCTCCTGTTTCCTAGGCACACGGAAGAGGGCCTCGTGCTGACCCCGAATGAAAGGGCTCCTTTTCCACGGCAGGATTTATCTAGCAAGGTGGCCGGTGCTTCTCACTGGCCCCGACGCACGCCAGCGTCCTCCTCCAAACCCTCTCTGTCTCTATTTATGTCTCTCTTTCCTTGCGTGCGTGGTGCGTTTCGGCATTCGCTGGAACCCGACCGAAGCAGACAATAAGATCCCGGTTTCATTTCACTTTCATCTGCACACAGAATGTACGGCCTCCTTGGAATCTTCTGCCGGTTCTTCGGGCTGTCTTCTGCAAGCACCATTGTCACGTCCTGCCTTTTCACCACGGCTTGCCCACAACCGCTTTGATGAAGCGCTGGGACTTGCGGTGATTAAGTGCACTATGGGGCGACACTAATACAATATCATTGCCTAAAAGCACCTTGGCATCACCGCTTGGCTTGCACTGCCAGGCCACCCAGTCTCTTGCCTGGCATGGATTCTGGTGTTGTTTTCGTGTCTCTTCTTCTTTGCGTTTGTCGCCATTGAGCATCGTCCGGGACCGTGATGTTTTCTGGGCGGGCGCCGGGTTTGCGCTCACGAACTCGCAGATTTTGAACTCGCATGAGAGTTTTGGGCTGAGTGCAAAATGTGAGATGGAAGGAACAATCTGCAGATCTTCACCGAAAGCTGAATCTGAGATTTTCACCGAGAGCTAAATCGGATATTTTCACTGAGTACAAAATCTGAGATTTGGGCCGTAGCTACTTTGATTTCTGGGTTCCCTCCATTTTCGCGGCTTCATTGCCAAGACCCTAGCCCGACTGAGTAGTCTTTCCCTGATCCTCCCACTTCCTGGGGACTCTCTGCAGGCGATTATTAGATTATTAGAAATTATTAGACTTTGTTAGAAATTATGAGAAATTATTATCAGGTAATAATAATTATTAGAAATTATTAGAAATTATTAGTTATTACCCATTATTAGATCTAATAATACGTAATAATCAGGCTAATAATATCTAATAAAATCTAATCAAATCTAATAATAATTATTACATGCCAACCGTGGGTATAATATGATACTTCCTCCCGTGACGGTACCGCTCTTGGGGGGCAGGGAAAAAAGCGAAGGATGAAAAGCAAGGGTGAGGTCCGTCCCCTTCGATGTGGTTGTTGCAAACGAATATGCTCCGAGGGTAATCAACAAACCACGAAAGGGCTCCAAGCGCGGCACGTCAAGTGACCCACCGCCAGCAGCAAAGAAACGAAAGTGCACCAGATGTGGTGATTCGGGTCACAACGTTTTGACATGCAAGAAGCAGGATGATACATAGCAGATCGGTGAATGTCGTTTTCCCTTGTTCCCTTATCAAACAAAGATGGAACCAAAGAAAAACACCGAATTCCAATGTGGAGAGCGGCTCACAACATGTACTTTCCGGACAAGAAGATGCCACATGTCACCACATGACACGGAAGATTTGTGTTTGCCCAAGATCATCCATTCTCTGTCGCCTGCGTCTCGACCCTGAGACGTGAATCTGAAAGTAACACCTCCCGCTTCAGGCTGCCCGTGATGCAGTCTGCATCTGATTGCTACCACCCACACATTGTGTTCGTGTCGTTGTACATTTTAGCCGCTCACCCAATGACACAGATGGTTGGACGGCTCTGTATACTGCCAGCTTCAACGGTCACTCGAAAGTTGTCAAGGAATTGATCGCAGCTGGTGCCAAGGTCGACGTGCAGGCCCAGAGTATGTTTTACGATGCGAAGAATGTTTTTTGTTCATGTGGGTGCTATGAGGCCCCCACGTGCGAGGCAGATGACACCACAGAAGAGGCATAGGTATTGCAGAAGGGGGTACAGCTACTGGACGTCCGGCTCAGCAAACTTTGCTGGAACCCGGTGAGCCCTCCTTCTAAATTCCTACCCGGCCAACCGATATATTCCTGGAGAGCGTTCGTTTGCCTTTGTGGAATTCCCACGATGGATCGCAAGAATTCTCCGCCGGCTACTCACTCAGGCATGGGCACATGCTTCTGTCTTTCCAGCTCAGGAGAAAGGGGAAAAGGGGAGAAATCACTTCCGTTGGGGTAACCCCCCCGAGATAGCCACGGTTGGTGAGAGAACAGGCTAGCCCAGGAGGTCACACCGCCGGACCCATCACGCCAGTCAGAACAAAGCTCCTGACCGCCAGTGACATATCCGAAAAGTTTTGTTCGGTGAGAGATGCCAACGGCACCCGCGATGGCAGATCAGCGGGATTCCCTGCACTCCAGTCCCACCTAACGGACAGCGCAACCTTCAGTTGCTGCAAACACAACAAAGCACGAACAACCGCATCGTTCAAGATATGCGATCGTAAACACGCGCCCTTTCGGGCCACCCCTTGCACAGAGGTGTTGTCCACGATGACCGTTACCGTGGACCCGGCGTACGCCGGCGAGATGGCCTTCACGGATCTCTCGAAGGCCATAGCTTCAAGCTGGTTTATGTGGAGGCGCTTCTCCACACGATTCCAACAAGAGCCGACGACTACCATGTCGTTGGTGTCGACGTCGACGAGTACACCTCCCCAACCATCAAGGCTGGCATCCACGAACACTGCCAACTTCGGCGATTGAGCAGCGACTGGAACAATTCGGCGACGCTGAACACGCTGCATCCACGAGGGGAGCGCGCGCTGCAGACCGTGTGACAGAACCACGTTCTCGTCAAGACACTTCTCGCCCCGATTGAGGGCGTTCGTCAGTCGAAAGAACTTCAGGGCGAAGTAGTACTCGCCCACGTAGACTCCGGCAATCGCCGACGCGTGCAGCAAACGACCAGCCAGGGATTTGATTTCGGCGGCTGACATCTTACCCGCTCGAACACTCTCCTCGGCGCGCTGCAAACGCGATTGCATCTTGGCGGAGACGCCCACGGTGCCGTCGCTATGCTTCCAGTCGACGCCAAGAAACTCATAGCGGCATGCCGCGTTCCTCGTATCCGCAGCCTTCGACGTAATGCGTGCCTCGGCAGCCAAGGCGTCCGGATACGACGTCGCCTTCAACACGAGATTGCGTGGCCCCGCGTATCTGATGTTGTCCACCCAGACGTGAACCAGCACCTCCGATGACACTGCATGCTTGCCGTCGACGTAATCTGGGTGCCCCGCGGTCGTCGACGCCAATGTGTACATCAGCTCGGGTGCACACGAATGGCCAATCGGTAGCCTCGTCAATTGCCACCAGTTGCCGTCGCCGTCGCTGAAAGGCGAAAAGTCGGCGAGACGCAGCTGGAATCTCCATCCCGTAGAACCCATAGGGCTTGCTCCAGGGGAATATTGCCTCCTGAACCACGGAGGACCGTGGCCAACGATAGGAGGGGCCGGGCATCCACCCCAAGGTGGCCAAAGACCGCTGAAAGGAGGCGGGTATACGCCAGCATGCCCTGCGGCTCGACCACTGTCGCCACGACAAATTGGGTTGCTGTATCCGGATCCGCCGGCAATCCCTGCATATCCGGCCATGCCTGGAAGCGGTGCCACAAATTCTGGCGGTCCTGCACTGTCGAATCCGCCCATGCCTTGCCAACAAAATGGCGCAGGCGTTGCATCGCCTCCTCGGACGAAACCCGCCGTTCCCGGTGCTTCGCCTGCACCCCACGCGGCACCGTGGTTCCAACCCTGCTGGCGATCAGGTCAAACATCGCCCGTCCGATTGCTGTTGGCCGACTTCCGAGCACGGGCGTTGAACCTCGAAAGCGCGTGAAGCTGGTTTTCGCGCTTCCGGGTAAACTTACGTTCACCGGTCGGGCACCGGCGAGCTGTCGCGGCCGACCGTTCCTTACTGGCAGATGCGGGAGTGTCGCCTCCCACCGGGCCCGGGGGAGGGCCAGTCACTTTCCCCCGGGTCTCACGTTTCCCTGAGCCGCGGCGTATCCTTTCTTGCTACCTTTGCCGCCGAATCGCGGACGTGCACTCCCACTTCTTGGCCCGCGCACACTCGACCTTGGCAGCTGCCCTCTCCATCGGGTCGTCCGACGTCTGAGCCAGCTCGCCGCGCGCGGCAGTTGTTTCGTGCACCAGTAGTGGTGCAGCCTGACCTCCTGCAGGAGGTTGTTGCCCAAACGTACAATCTCCAAATTGTACGTCCAGCCACCACCGTGCGCGACTCCCTCAACCCAGTCGCGCAAGCGCCCGAAGCTGCCGGCCAGCGCCGTACCGTTCAGGTACTTGAGACGGAGGTCTTGTACAAGCCCGGCAACGTCCGTTGCCATGGCTCCTTCCCACTCTCGGACGTCTGTTGCGTCCTCCGTGTAGCCAGCAAATGCCGGCCTCGTCGAACTCGAAGTCGCGGGCTGGCCGCGAGGCTGAAGCCCGTCTCCCGCTGGAGCGCAAGAAGAGTCGGCATTTTTCCTCCGGCCAGTGCTGCTGCGGAGCGGGCGGCCATGCAGCTGCTTGCGCCTTCACCGTTTGCAACTCCTGCTGCACCTGTTGCAACCTCTGCATCATCATTTCCTGCTGGCGCTGTTGTTGCATGAGTATTTGCTGCAACTGCTGTTGTGTCGTTGCCTCGCCAAACGACTTACTCGATGCATCCTCCTTCGGCCTCGGACCTGGTGGCGGCACCACGAAACCCGGAACCACCTTCGCGACGGCCTTGTTTACGGACAAGGCATCCTTGCTCTCCAGCATGAGCAACACCGCCAGAAGGTGCTGCAGATCGAACCCTGCCACCTCCGCAAACATGATTTCGAGCACGTCGATTACGAGCGTACGACCGATCTTTCATGCCTACAGGTATCCGCCGAAGTTCTCAAGCCTCCGGACCGTCGTCGGGTATGGATGCACGCCCTCGCTCGCACGCCACTCCCTGTACGTGGCCGTGTTCGAGTTGTTGACCCTCCTGGTGCCTCTGCAGTCGTGTACAGGCTCCTCATGCGAGGGCGGGCCGCATCAGGGGGACGTCCTCGAGGGCACGCTTTAGCGCCCGCCGCTGAGACGTTGACCTCTTCTCAACCGGTGTTGCGGGACTGCCCAGCGCAGGAGAGCTCTGATCACGCGCTCTCACCAAGTCCTGTACTCTGCGGTACAGCTCAGGACTGGGCACACGCACCGGAAGTGCCCACATCGGAAGCCTCTCCAGTGTCAGAAGGGTCGTATCGTCCGGGAGGCCTCGGAGGCTTCTACTCCCGTCTTGCGCTCCATCGTCGGAATTCCACAAAAGGCAACCGAACGCTCTCCAGGAATATATCGGTTGGCCGGGTAGGAATTTCTTTTCAAATGTCGCAATCGCCTCTTCCGACGTCGGACGTTTGGGATTGCAGATACCCTGCGGCACTAAGGGCAGCTTGGAAGAAGAGGTTTGGTGAGGACGATTATGCTGACAAACGTAAGTTTAAGGTAAGAGATATGGAAGGTTTTTGCGTCGTCGCCCGTTTCGGTCGCTGCGAAGTCGTACTCGCCAACGGTCCGCACGAAGCCGAAGATCTGACGGGACTGTGCGGCGCCTCGGGGCTCGTCGCTCTCAGGGTCAGGCGCCGCTCTCTTCAACGCTCTGATCAACCTGCGGATGTCGTCAGCAAACCATCCGCCGTGTCCTCGGCTAAGATGGCGTTGATGATGTTGTGGGGCGCCTTGTACGCCTCGGCGTGGATCTGCAGCTGCTGGGTGAGCACTTCACTCTCCATGCAGTCGATCCTGACGGAGGATGTCCGCGTCGGCGAGGGCGGCGTGAGGGTTGGATGGACTCTGTCCAAGGCAAAAGGGACGTGCAGTAGATACCTCACCTTTGAAAGCATCAATCTGTTGCCTGCCCCCTTTGCTCCTGCCGGATGGACCCGACAGCGTGCCAGAGTCAATTCTGTACTGCCCTGTTGAGGTCTTTTCCCTTCTGAAACTCATGGCCAAGGGGGAACGCCTCTTGTGCCCGTTTCCCGTCCATGCCTCGTTTAGGGATGCCCTCCGCGGGACCGCGGGGAAGCGGGGCATCCTGCAGCCGTTCAACGACGGCGACGGCTCGGGACGGACGAGGGCGCGTTTTCTAACCCACAGTGCCCGGATAGATGGTTGTTGCATCCCTTCTGAAAGCGGGTATGGACCCCATGCAGGTTCAAAAGATGGGTGATCGGGCATCAGGAGACATGGTGACCCACTACGACGAGAAAGTCCTAAGGGACCCAGGGTGTGTTGAGGCGTAAAAAGCTTACACCGAGCCACTCGAAGTTCTCGTACAGAAAGTGAAGAACAAGAAGGCAACCCGTGTCCCCGACGTCGACGGCGAGACATGCCACCGAAGAACGGAGGGCTCCACAAAAGAGCTCTACGTTTTCCCAAGTGTGATGGATGTGGCTCTTAAGCTAGCCCAACGGTCGAAGAGAACAGGCGACGAAATAAGGTTAAAAGTCCGCACGCCCATTCAACCAGCCTTTGCGGGAGTCCCATATATTTTACTACTTTTTACAAAGTTGCCCACTATATTTACTAATTCTCACAAACATGCCCCTTGATAGTTCTTACTTTTTACAAACATGCCCATGAAGTTTCCCCTTTTTACAAACATGCCTGCATAGCTTCCATTTCTTACAAACACATGCCCATGAAGTTTTCACTTCTTACAAGGTTGCCCGATATAATTTACAGATCTTACAAACATGCTCCGGGTTCCCAGGTTCTCACTCGAGAACCAACTAAAGATGCTCAAGGGAACAAAGGTCTGGTGCGGCAGGCTGATGTGTGTATCACCAAGCCTCGTTTCGATATACACACCACAAACGGCGCTCTAAGGGAAGCTCGGGGAACATCATTCAGCTGCTGAACTCTCTGCGTGAAAAGACAGCTGAGCGTTTTGCACGCGGAAGGGCTGTAACCGGGGAGGGGGGTCGTTGACCTGGTTGCCCTAACCATATTTTGCCGCTTATTCCAGGAGGGCAAAGGTGCTCAAGGTTGTCCAGGCTAACACACAATCAAGAAAGGTCAAGGATACAAAAACGAGGTATGCGGTGTCTTTGGATGCCTGGACAGTTCCTGCGCGCATGCTGTCGCAGTCATAGCAAGATGAATGAAAAAAGACCCCGCCTCGTTTATCCATGCCGTTCATTTGAAGGAATCCATCCGTGAGACTTACGCCGCCCATGAAGTGCCCGTGCCTTGCAACCCTTGAGTGCAAGTACCGTATTTCTAAAAATGTTGGCCGGAAATAAACCTGGCGCCCCCCCAAAAACCGGGCAAAACCGCCAGGTTTATTTCCGGCCACCATTTTTGCAGGTTTTTTGGGTACTTAGCAGATTTCCCCCCCTCAACCACCCAGAATCGCTCGCCGTCCCTACTCGGTACCCAGCTGGTGGTGGACATGAGGCTTGCGGAGTCGTGTCTTTGATGAACGTCTGACATGTCCCGGTCTATGCATCCTTCTCTGTTCGCAGCTGTCTCGGCGCACAACACAGTTGGGGCATGGCGTACGCTTGTGCAACATGTTGGTGGGAACGCGAGAGCAGGACAAAGGAAGAAGTTCCAGGACAAAGGAAGAAGTTCCTCTTTGATATGTTGAGTGTGCTGTTGGATCCGGGGTGCTCCTCCCAGAAGCCAAGTCCAGAACTTCTTTGATTGGAGGTGGCAGCAACCCACGTGGAACCATCTCGTGCTAAACCCTCGTTAACATTTCCCTGTAACATTTCCCTGCTCTCATCTCTCGGTGCAAAGAAGTCACTGCAAGCACCAAGTATCCTGCTGAGAATCGCTCCCTTCTCAACGAGGTGCACAGCACGTGGTCGTCGCGGCACCGCCTCCATATATATGCTTGACCTGAAGTCGTGATGAGGTGCTGGTTTGTAGACATTCAAGTGTACCGGACCCCCGTCTTGCCTACCTTGCCGATGCTGTTGTGAATCTTCTTGGTCTTCTTCGTGCGGCTGGTCATCCTCAAGTTACCCAACCGTAGCCCTGAAAACCGTAGGCTGAAAAGCGACAGTTCGGGAGCAGGAATTCTTGGAATACAGGAGCTGAAGGAAATGAGGAACAGCGGGTCGCAGGATACCAGTCTTGTGGTGAAGGAAAGTAGCACAGATGGCCAAATACCGTGTTCCCGGCCACTTCCGTAGGTCCAAAGTACCCCTTTTCGAAAGTCTTTTCCCTGGAGAGTATTAGGCATGCAATATTTTTTGATCGATCAACGCAATCGCTCGCGGGAGCGAGGCCGGGCACAGGTCCTTCCACCGTGGCAAAAGGCGGCAGAGCCGACGAAACTCGAGTCGACCATGAGCATCATCACGGTAAGTCGGCAACGACGTGGCTCCTCAACCGGATTCCCGCTCTTACTCTCCAAGACCAAAGCTCCACTTGGACGTGCTTTTGGGTGGCTTGGGATGGCCCTGGGAGGCTAAGAAGTCGTCGGTGATGGCGATCATGACGGCCCGTGGATACATCTAAGCCGTCGGCGATCCCAGCAAACCCTTGCGCTATCCCTGTAGCGCGGGAGAACAGCTTCCGGTGAAGGCCCTGCCTGACTAGGTGTAGTATGAAATCTGCTAAGTACAACTTGCTTTTACCAAAAAAATGTTGGTTGGAAAAAATGTTGGCCGGAAATAAACCTGGCGCCCCCCCAAAACCGCCACGATTATTACCTATTATTAGATTTCCGAAATCCGCCCCAAATTATTAGATTTTATTAGAAATTATTAGATATTATTACCTGGTTCCTGAAATTATTAGATATTATTACCTGATTATTAGAAATTATTACCTATTGTTAGATATTATTACCAGGTAATAATCCATTATTACCTGACTTTCCCATGCATTCTCACAGCAAAAGTGCCCCTAGGAGTGGAAGGTGATCGTCACAGTGGGTGTTGGTGCGTCCAAGCTGTTCCTTTCATCCCGTTCGCAATTCCGTTAGTTGCTAAGTCGAAATGGAAGGATGCCAAAAGAGGTAGGAGAGGTTTGAGGCAAGATCCCGGCAGAGGACGATGATGTGGCATGTGGGGTATGCGACCTCTACCCGCCAGAACCCGTATTCTTAGGGCAGAATGGGGGTTTAACTTCATCTGGGAAACCTTCTTTTGAGCACGAATCCCGCTCGCTGGGCATACAGTCCGTTGCATGTGGTCTTCGATGATGTGCGTGGTGCGTTTCGGCATTCGCTGGAACCCGACCGAAGCAGACAATAAGATCCCGGTGTCATTTCACTTTCATCTGCACACAGAATGTACGGCCTCCTTGGAATCTTCTGCCGGTTCTTCGGGCTGTCTTCTGCAAGCACCATTGTCACGTCCTGCCTTTTCACCACGGCTTGCCCACAACCGCTTTGATGAAGCGCTGGGACTTGCGGTGATTAAGTGCACTATGGGGCGACACTAATACAATATCATTGCCTAAAAGCACCTTGGCATCACCGCTTGGCTTGCACTGCCAGGCCACCCAGTCTCTTGCCTGGCATGGATTCTGGTGTTGTTTTCGTGTCTCTTCTTCTTTGCGTTTGTCGCCATTGAGCATCGTCCGGGACCGTGATGTTTTCTGGGCGGGCGCCGGGTTTGCGCTCACGAACTCGCAGATTTTGAACTCGCATGAGAGTTTTGGGCTGAGTGCAAAATGTGAGATGGAAGGAACAATCTGCAGATCTTCACCGAAAGCTGAATCTGAGATTTTCACCGAGAGCTAAATCGGATATTTTCACTGAGTACAAAATCTGAGATTTGGGCCGTAGCTACTTTGATTTCTGGGTTCCCTCCATTTTCGCGGCTTCATTGCCAAGACCCTAGCCCGACTGAGTAGTCTTTCCCTGATCCTCCCACTTCCTGGGGACTCTCTGCAGGCGATTATTAGATTATCGGAGAAAACCATAAGGGAAGCACTGAAGTCGGGAAAATATTTATCGGAAACTGTTTCCGATAATTTTTTTTTTTGTTTCCGATAAATATTTTTTTGTTTCCGATAAATATTTTTCTGTTTCCGATAAATATTTTTTTGTTTCCGATAAATATCTTTCTGTTTCCGATAAGTATTGATCACTTTGACAGTAGGTTCACCTACTTCGTCCCGTGGACGACCGCGACGAAGCCAAATACGATCGTTTTTCTATCTAGTTTCGGGTCGAAAGCCTCCCCAGCAAAGGCTGTTCAATTTTCAACACCAGATACGCAAACCTTTTCGAATGCAGCACACGGGTATCCATCAAGTGACATCTAACTATCTGGTTGCATTGAGCAGTATCCGGATCTGAAAGCTGAAGACTTTGTACCACTTCACCGCGACAAAGGTCACGAACCGGGTTCGGCTTACACTGCAGTTGCAGTAAATTGCTTGCCCAATGGGACTCCCCTTGGGCACATTTCGCACTGGGGACTAGTCCCCAGGAACCCGTATCAAAAATATTTATCGGAAACAAAAAATATTTATCGGAAACAAAAGATATTTATCGGAAACAAAAAGATATTTATCGGAAACTAATACTCTCCTCCTCGCCCGTCTCGCTGCTCCGTACTCGCTGCTCTCGTCCTTGCTGCTGCGTGATGTCAGATTGATGGTGCGTAACAAACGTAGAAAGGTCATGCAGAGATTCTCGTGTGTATGCCACGAACTTCTTCGTGACGCCTCAGGACACTGGACTAGAAGATAAAAATGGGCAAGGGTGGGTGGGCAAGCGAGGGGTAAGATTACGGTGTTCTTCTCGAGAGCGACGGGGTAATAACCTTTGTACCAGTGTTAGTTCTCGTCGGAATAGAATTAATCTTCTAAGATCTTCGATCTTATACGACAAAAAATATTTATCGGAAACAAAAAAAAATCTATCGGAAACAAAAAAATATTTATCGGAAACGTTCCGATAAATATTTTCCCCACTTGAGTGCTTCCGATATGGTTTTGTCTCTTAGATTATTAGAAATTATTAGACTTTGTTAGAAATTATGAGAAATTATTATCAGGTAATAATAATTATTAGAAATTATTAGAAATTATTAGTTATTACCCATTTTTAGATCTAATAATACGTAATAATCAGGCTAATAATATCTAATAAAATCTACCCACCCATGCCCCACGGATCTCGCCGCCGAAGCAACGGAAGCTGGTATCCAGCAAGAAAGTGCACCCCCGCACGAGGGTATCCATGGCCGCACGGCCGTCGAAGGCAGAAAATGATAAACAGAGTTGCAGGGAGGGCGGGTGGGAAAATTTTCCCCCGCGATCCAAGTGCGCACCGAGGTGTCCTAAGGGTCGTTTGTTTTACCTAGTAGAATTCCCCTGATAAATCAATATTGTCCCACATAAATTTGGTGACCCAAAAAAGTGGGACAACCCTCAAACGTCAGTATTGGTGACCCAAAAATGTGGGACAACCCTCAAACGTCAGTATTGGTGACCCAAAAATGTGGGACAACCCTCAAACGTCAGTATTGGTGACCCAAAAATGTGGGACAACCCTCAAACGTCAGTATTGGTGACCCAAAAAAGTGGGACAACCCTCAAACGTCAGTATTGGTCATCGAAAAAAGTGGGACAACCCTCAAACGTCAGTATTGGTGACCCAAAAATGTGGGACAACCCTCAAACGTCAGTATTGGTGACCCAAAAATGTGGGACAACCCTCAAACGTCAGTATTGGTGACCCAAAAATGTGGGACAACCCTCAAACGTCAGTATTGGTGATCACAGTTTCACTGAGGGAGTTGATGCACCACGAAAGTCGATTAGAGAACTCTACACAGCCTTCAGGGTGTGGTTGGTTCAAAGAAACAGTCAAGTTTACCGTCTTGGAAGAGAAGGACGGGGCGCTGCGACAGCGCTTCATATTGTGGACAGTGGACGGCAACCGGGCCGCTCACGAGCGGGGGTACGAGGCGCATGTGCCTCTCGGACACGTTTCGGCGTATCTGGGGGCAAGCCGTGAAGAGTGTGGTTCGACCCGCGATTTCAAGACCGGCTTTTACGCGATCGAGATTCCACCGGAGTCGCGTCACCTCTTCCGCTTCGCTGATTCCGGTGGCGGTTGGTGGGAACTTCTGCGGCTTCCCATGGGACATTCGTGTGCACCTGAGATAATGCACACGCTGGCAGCCGTGGCGGGCGGGCACGCGGATTACGTGCTACCGCAGTTTGCCGAGCGGGATGTCACCGTCGATATATGGGTCGACAACATCCGATATGCCGGGAAAAGGTCGGCGGTGCAGCTCGCGACCCGAAGGCTGGACCAGACCGCCGCTGATTGCGATCTGACGTGGAAGCCCTCCGACTCGCAGACGGCGGCCACGCGGTATGAGTTCATCGGGGTCGATTGGGACCATGTTGCTCACCGTGTTGCAGTCTCGCGGAAGCTACGCCGGAAGCTTATGGAAGCGCGTTACACGCTGAAGTCGTCGCCAACAATGCGGGCCTCCGAGCTCGAAACTCTTGGTGGTCGTTTGCTGCATGCCTCTGCAGTCGCTGGAATCTTTCCAGGCTCTTTTTGGTTTGCGCTTAAATTCTTTCGGCGCGTTACGAATTCGTTGAACCGGGGTGCACGACTCCCCTCTGATACGGTGGAGGTGTCTCCCTGTGTGCGATTGTCCCTTCAAGAGTGGATTGACTCGGTGTTAAAGCCGAGGGCCATCCCCGTTCTGCAACAGTCCCCGCGCATCACGGCCTTCGTGGACGCGAGCAAGAAAGGCTGGGGCGGTGTCCTTGTGGATTCGCGGACGATGGAAGTGACCGTCTTAGGAGGGTCGTGGAATGCTGCGGAGAGCTCGCTGCATATCAACGAGCTGGAGGCCATTGCATTTAACCTGGTTCTCCTTGCTCTTCCAGTCTCAATCAAAGGGGGAAGAGTGGATGTCGTAGTTGATAATACCACGGTGAAAGGGGTTGCCCGAAAGGGTGCCTGTTTGAAGAGTGCCGTGTTGAACAACGCGGTAGTCAGAGGATTGGAACGCGTGCGTTCCTTAAACTGTGCTCTTTCCGTGCGATGGGTCAGGAGTGAAGGCAACCCTGCGGACTTGCCATCACGCGTACCGCTGACCATGATTGGCGCTGATGCGCTCGATTCAATTGTACTTGCGGTGAGGCAGTTTCTCACTGGCGTTGTGGTGGATGGAAGGTGACCTCCAAGCTCGTTTCCCCGGGTTAAGGCAGTCACTCAACATTCCCTTGCGCTAGTGATATCAGTTACAAAGACGTGTTCTTACTTCTCCCTTTCTTCTAGGCAGTTCTCGTCAGACAATACGAAGAGCAGAAACTCCCCAAAAAAGTGGGACAACCTCAAACGTCAGTATTGGTCATCGAAAATAGTGGGACAACCCTCAAACGTCAGTATTGGTGATCCAAAAAAGTGGGACAACCCTCAAACGTCAGTATTGGTCATCGAAAAAAGTGGGACAACCCTCAAACGTCAGTATTGGTGACCCAAAAATGTGGGACAACCCTCAAACGTCAGTATTGGTGATCCAAAAAAGTGGGACAACCCTCAAACGTCAGTATTGGTCATCGAAAAAAGTGGGACAACCCTCAAACGTCAGTATTGGTGATCCAAAAATGTGGGACAACCCTCAAACGTCAGTATTGGTGATCCAAAAAAGTGGGACAACCCTCAAACGTCAGTATTGGTCATCGAAAAAAGTGGGACAACCCTCAAACGTCAGTATTGGTGATCCAAAAAAGTGGGACAACCCTCAAACGTCAGTATTGGTATCGAAAAAAGTGGGACAACCCTCAAACGTCAGTATTGGTGAAAAAAGTGGGACAACCCTCAAACGTCAGTATTGGTGATCCAAAAATGTGGGACAACCCTCAAACGTCAGTATTGGTGACCCAAAAATGTGGGACAACCCTCAAACGTCAGTATTGGTGATCCAAAAATGTGGGACAACCCTCAAACGTCAGTATTGGTGACCCAAAAAAGTGGGACAACCCTCAAACGTCAGTATTGGTCATCGAAAAAAGTGGGACAACCCTCAAACGTCAGTATTGGTGACCCAAAAAAGTGGGACAACCCTCAAACGTCAGTATTGGTGATCCAAAAATGTGGGACAACCCTCAAACGTCAGTATTGGTGATCCAAAAAAGTGGGACAACCCTCAAACGTCAGTATTGGTGATCCAAAAAAGTGGGACAACCCTCAAACGTCAGTATTGGTCATCGAAAAAAGTGGGACAACCCTCAAACGTCAGTATTGGTGATCCAAAAAAGTGGGACAACCCTCAAACGTCAGTATTGGTCATCGAAAAAAGTGGGACAACCCTCAAACGTCAGTATTGGTGACCCAAAAATGTGGGACAACCCTCAAACGTCAGTATTGGTGATCCAAAAAAGTGGGACAACCCTCAAACGTCAGTATTGGTCATCGAAAAAAGTGGGACAACCCTCAAACGTCAGTATTGGTGATCCAAAAATGTGGGACAACCCTCAAACGTCAGTATTGGTGATCCAAAAAAGTGGGACAACCCTCAAACGTCAGTATTGGTCATCGAAAAAAGTGGGACAACCCTCAAACGTCAGTATTGGTGACCCAAAAAAGTGGGACAACCCTCAAACGTCAGTATTGGTGATCCAAAAAAGTGGGACAACCCTCAAACGTCAGTATTGGTCATCGAAAAAAGTGGGACAACCCTCAAACGTCAGTATTGGTGATCCAAAAATGTGGGACAACCCTCAAACGTGAGTATTGGTCATCGAAATCAGTGGGACAACCCTCAAACGTCAGTATTGGTGATCCAAAAAAGTGGGACAACCCCAGTTTTTGTTGTCTGAAAAGTGGTCTAGCTGTAGATTTCTAACTGAGAACACCAACAGGATTGTTGAAATGGGGTTGAAAAGTTTATTGGAAAACCCGTACCGTTTGGGCGGGGGGCGTAGCCCCCCGCACCCCCCTGTTTTTCATGTTTTTTGGCGGGATATCTGAAAATTTTCTGAAAAACTCGCGGAGAACACCAATCCGGAGTGATTCCAGAATTCTGGAAAACCGGACCCTCCTGGGGGGAAAAGGTGGGTCCCCACCCCCCCCCTATAAATGGTGGGCTGGTGGCCCGCTCAGGAAAAAATCTGTGCTCCCTAATCAACTCTAATAATAATTATTACATGCCAACCGTGGGTATAATATGATACTTCCTCCCGTGACGGTACCGCTCTTGGGGGGCAGGGAAAAAAGCGAAGGATGAAAAGCAAGGGTGAGGTCCGTCCCCTTCGATGTGGTTGTTGCAAACGAATATGCTCCGAGGTAATCAACAAACCACGAAAGGGCTCCAAGCGCGGCACGTCAAGTGACCCACCGCCAGCAGCAAAGAAACGAAAGTGCACCAGATGTGGTGATTCGGGTCACAACGTTTTGACATGCAAGAAGCAGGATGATACATAGCAGATCGGTGAATGTCGTTTTCCCTTGTTCCCTTATCAAACAAAGATGGAACCCAAAAAACACCGAATTCCAATGTGGAGAGCGGCTCACAACGTGTACTTTCCGGACAAGAAGATGCCACATGTCAACATATGACACGGAAGATTTGTGTTTGCCCAAGATCATCCATTCTCTGTCGCCTGCGTCTCGACCCTGAGACGTGAATCTGAAAGTAACACCTCCCGCTTCAGGCTGCCCGTGATGCAGTCTGCATCTGATTGCTACCACCCACACATTGTGTTCGTGTCGTTGTACATTTTAGCCGCTCACCCAATGACACAGATGGTGGGACGGCTCTGCATATTGCCAGCTGGAAAGGTCACTCGGAAGTTGTCAAGATATTGATCGCAGCTGGTGCCAAGGTCGACGTGCAGAGCAACGGTATGTTTTACGATGCGAAGAATGTTTTTTGTTCATGTGGGTGCTATGAGGCCCCCACGTGCGAGGCAGATGACACCACAGAAGAGGCATAGGTATTGCAGAAGGGGGTACAGCTACTGGACGTCCGGCTCAGCAAACTTTGCTGGAACCCGGTGAGCCCTCCTTCTAAATTCCTACCCGGCCAACCGATATATTCCTGGAGAGCGTTCGTTTGCCTTTGTGGAATTCCCACGATGGATCGCAAGACTTCTCCGCCGGCTACTCACTCAGGCATGGGCACATGCTTCTGTCTTTCCAGCTCAGGAGAAAGGGGAAAAGGGGAGAAATCACTTCCGTTGGGGTAACCCCCCCGAGATAGCCACGGTTGGTGAGAGAACAGGCTAGCCCAGGAGGTCACACCGCCGGACCCATGACGCCAGTCAGAACAAAGCTCCTGACCGCCAGTGACATATCCGAAAAGTTTTGTTCGGTGAGAGATGCCAACGGCACCCGCGATGGCAGATCAGCGGGATTCCCTGCACTCCAGTCCCACCTAACGGACAGCGCAACCTTCAGTTGCTGCAAACACAACAAAGCACGAACAACCGCATCGTTCAAGATATGCGATCGTAAACACGCGCCCTTTCGGGCCACCCCTTGCACAGAGGTGTTGTCCACGATGACCGTTACCGTGGACCCGGCGTACGCCGGCGAGATGGCCTTCACGGATCTCTCGAAGGCCATAGCTTCAAGCTGGTTTATGTGGAGGCGCTTCTCCACACGATTCCAACAAGAGCCGACGACTACCATGTCGTTGGTGTCGACGTCGACGAGTACACCTCCCCAACCATCAAGGCTGGCATCCACGAACACTGCCAACTTCGGCGATTGAGCAGCGACTGGAACAATTCGGCGACGCTGAACACGCTGCATCCACGAGGGGAGCGCGCGCTGCAGACCGTGTGACAGAACCACGTTCTCGTCAAGACACTTCTCGCCCCGATTGAGGGCGTTCGTCAGTCGAAAGAACTTCAGGGCGAAGTAGTACTCGCCCACGTAGACTCCGGCAATCGCCGACGCGTGCAGCAAACGACCAGCCAGGGATTTGATTTCGGCGGCTGACATCTTACCCGCTCGAACACTCTCCTCGGCGCGCTGCAAACGCGATTGCATCTTGGCGGAGACGCCCACGGTGCCGTCGCTATGCTTCCAGTCGACGCCAAGAAACTCATAGCGGCATGCCGCGTTCCTCGTATCCGCAGCCTTCGACGTAATGCGTGCCTCGGCAGCCAAGGCGTCCGGATACGACGTCGCCTTCAACACGAGATTGCGTGGCCCCGCGTATCTGATGTTGTCCACCCAGACGTGAACCAGCACCTCCGATGACACTGCATGCTTGCCGTCGACGTAATCTGGGTGCCCCGCGGTCGTCGACGCCAATGTGTACATCAGCTCGGGTGCACACGAATGGCCAATCGGTAGCCTCGTCAATTGCCACCAGTTGCCGTCGCCGTCGCTGAAAGGCGAAAAGTCGGCGAGACGCAGCTGGAATCTCCATCCCGTAGAACCCACACCTGAAGTCCCGGGTCGAGCCGCACTCTCGATTCACCGCGTGCAGATACTTCGACACGTGGCTAAGGGGGACGTGAGCCTCGTATCCGTCCGCTTCGACCACCCGGTTCGCGTCGTACGTCCACAGGATGAACCGCTGGCGGAGCTTGCGTTCCTTCTCCTCGACGACTGTGAACGGCACGTTCATGTCTCTACCCGGACCAGCGGCACGTTCCGCGATTCCGTGCTCTTCCAGCTCAAACGCATGCGCCGCCTCGAAACGGGAACGACCCGGAGGTGAAGACGTCTTCGAAGGGAACGTCTGCGGGTAAAACGTCCGGGACCAAGTCTCATCGAACCTCTTCCTCGTCGGCGCGTTCATTCGTCGGCGAAGAACCGCAACGTCCATTGATGGTACCGAGTCGACGTGCAGCGGCGACTTCTTCTCTTCCTCTGTCCCCGGAAGCCGGGTCCGCTTCCCCCTCCGAAGGATGGAGTACCGCTGGTGTTGATGGACGACAAGCCGCCGGGGTCCGGATCGGGGTGCTTGCACATAGGGGGGTGCCTCCGCTTCTTGTCCGACTTCCTCCTCCTCAGAGGTACCTTGTCACGTCCCCGGTCTGAAGAACCCGCGCCAGCGCCACCGGATCCGACGTGTACCTGACCGTCATGTTGGCCACGGTCGGATCGGCGTCGTTCGTGTGCTTCGCCAGGCGCGAAATCAACTGCAGCGCGAACGGAGCTCCCGCAGCCTTCATGTTCATCAAGTGGTCGATGGCGCCCCTCTTCACGCTGTGCGCGGAGTACAGCTTCGTCGCGTTGTCCGCTCCGAGCAGTCTGCTGAACTGATCCGTCGAGAGGGGGCACAACTGTTGAAAGTTCCCGAGGCCCCGCAGCAACTCCGCGATCTCCCGGGTCAGCGGTCCCCGGATCGCAACTACCTTGCTTCTGCAGAACGGGTTGCCCCGACGGCCCTTCGGCAGCGTGTTCCAGTCGACCACTAATCTCCGTGTTCGAGATGAGAGGAAAACACGCACGGGAGAGATTTTGAACGTCGCCCCACCGCGAAGCCGTCTTCCACGCGATCAAAACTGCCGCACGCACGCGAGGAGTCTGTCGGAATGCCCAAGCTAACAACACCTCCCTCGGCACTGATAGGGCTTGCTCCAGGGGAATATTGCCTCCTGAACCACGGAGGACCGTGGCCAACGATAGGAGGGGCCGGGCATCCACCCCAAGGTGGCCAAAGACCGCTGAAAGGAGGCGGGTATACGCCAGCATGCCCTGCGGCTCGACCACTGTCGCCACGACAAATTGGGTTGCTGTATCCGGATCCGCCGGCAATCCCTGCATATCCGGCCATGCCTGGAAGCGGTGCCACAAATTCTGGCGGTCCTGCACTGTCGAATCCGCCCATGCCTTGCCAACAAAATGGCGCAGGCGTTGCATCGCCTCCTCGGACGAAACCCGCCGTTCCCGGTGCTTCGCCTGCACCCCACGCGGCACCGTGGTTCCAACCCTGCTGGCGATCAGGTCAAACATCGCCCGTCCGATTGCTGTTGGCCGACTTCCGAGCACGGGCGTTGAACCTCGAAAGCGCGTGAAGCTGGTTTTCGCGCTTCCGGGTAAACTTACGTTCACCGGTCGGGCACCGGCGAGCTGTCGCGGCCGACCGTTCCTTACTGGCAGATGCGGGAGTGTCGCCTCCCACCGGGCCCGGGGGAGGGCCAGTCACTTTCCCCCGGGTCTCACGTTTCCCTGAGCCGCGGCGTATCCTTTCTTGCTACCTTTGCCGCCGAATCGCGGACGTGCACTCCCACTTCTTGGCCCGCGCACACTCGACCTTGGCAGCTGCCCTCTCCATCGGGTCGTCCGACGTCTGAGCCAGCTCGCCGCGCGCGGCAGTTGTTTCGTGCACCAGTAGTGGTGCAGCCTGACCTCCTGCAGGAGGTTGTTGCCCAAACGTACAATCTCCAAATTGTACGTCCAGCCACCACCGTGCGCGACTCCCTCAACCCAGTCGCGCAAGCGCCCGAAGCTGCCGGCCAGCGCCGTACCGTTCAGGTACTTGAGACGGAGGTCTTGTACAAGCCCGGCAACGTCCGTTGCCATGGCTCCTTCCCACTCTCGGACGTCTGTTGCGTCCTCCGTGTAGCCAGCAAATGCCGGCCTCGTCGAACTCGAAGTCGCGGGCTGGCCGCGAGGCTGAAGCCCGTCTCCCGCTGGAGCGCAAGAAGAGTCGGCATTTTTCCTCCGGCCAGTGCTGCTGCGGAGCGGGCGGCCATGCAGCTGCTTGCGCCTTCACCGTTTGCAACTCCTGCTGCACCTGTTGCAACCTCTGCATCATCATTTCCTGCTGGCGCTGTTGTTGCATGAGTATTTGCTGCAACTGCTGTTGTGTCGTTGCCTCGCCAAACGACTTACTCGATGCATCCTCCTTCGGCCTCGGACCTGGTGGCGGCACCACGAAACCCGGAACCACCTTCGCGACGGCCTTGTTTACGGACAAGGCATCCTTGCTCTCCAGCATGAGCAACACCGCCAGAAGGTGCTGCAGATCGAACCCTGCCACCTCCGCAAACATGATTTCGAGCACGTCGATTACGAGCGTACGACCGATCTTTCATGCCTACAGGTATCCGCCGAAGTTCTCAAGCCTCCGGACCGTCGTCGGGTATGGATGCACGCCCTCGCTCGCACGCCACTCCCTGTACGTGGCCGTGTTCGAGTTGTTGACCCTCCTGGTGCCTGCAGTCGTGTACAGGCTCCTCATGCGAGGGCGGGCCGCATCAGGGGGACGTCCTCGAGGGCACGCTTTAGCGCCCGCCGCTGAGACGTTGACCTCTTCTCAACCGGTGTTGCGGGACTGCCCAGCGCAGGAGAGCTCTGATCACGCGCTCTCACCAAGTCCTGTACTCTGCGGTACAGCTCAGGACTGGGCACACGCACCGGAAGTGCCCACATCGGAAGCCTCTCCAGTGTCAGAAGGGTCGTATCGTCCGGGAGGCCTCGGAGGCTTCTACTCCCGTCTTGCGCTCCATCGTCGGAATTCCACAAAAGGCAACCGAACGCTCTCCAGGAATATATCGGTTGGCCGGGTAGGAATTTCTTTTCAAATGTCGCAATCGCCTCTTCCGACGTCGGACGTTTGGGATTGCAGATACCCTGCGGCACTAAGGGCAGCTTGGAAGAAGAGGTTTGGTGAGGACGATTATGCTGACAAACGTAAGTTTAAGGTAAGAGATATGGAAGGTTTTTGCGTCGTCGCCCGTTTCGGTCGCTGCGAAGTCGTACTCGCCAACGGTCCGCACGAAGCCGAAGATCTGACGGGACTGTGCGGCGCCTCGGGGCTCGTCGCTCTCAGGGTCAGGCGCCGCTCTCTTCAACGCTCTGATCAACCTGCGGATGTCGTCAGCAAACCATCCGCCGTGTCCTCGGCTAAGATGGCGCTGATGATGTTGTGGGGCGCCTTGTACGCCTCGGCGTGGATCTGCAGCAGCTGGGTGAGCACTTCACTCTCCATGCAGTCGATCCTGACGGAGGATGTCCGCGTCGGCGAGGGCGGCGTGAGGGTTGGATGGACTCTGTCCAAGGCAAAAGGGACGTGCAGTAGATACCTCACCTTTGAAAGCATCAATCTGTACTTTATTGGTGGCTTGCCGTGGCTACCCTTGAAGGAAAGCGGCTCCGGGTTCTGCCCGGAAACACCTCGGGTGAAGAAAAAAGAAGTGGTGGGATATCAGATCAGAAAAAGAGAGAACGAGTATAAGATAAGTATCAGCTAAGAGAAGCGTGAAGGGGGGTCCATCCCCGCTCTCATTCGAGTATGGATGACGTCGACGCACTGATCGCCAGGGCATCCGCCTTGGCTGGGAAGTGCCATGACAAAAAGACGAGGCAGCAACTGCTGTCTATCTTAGACGTCATCCTGTCCTTGGTCGAGACAGGGATGGCCGGATCGTCGCCCGCACCGCTTGGCGCCCAGAAACCCGCGTCCCCTTCGACGCATGGCTCCGGGGCACAAGAGGCTCGACCTCCGGTATCCGAGAAGCGTTCGGTGTCCGATAAGCGACCGGTATCCGAGAAGCGACCGGACCCCTCCACCGAAGATTCATGGGCGGAAAGGATGCGCCGCTCTACATCGACGAAGCAACCGCAGGTGCCTAGCACGTGGTCGGAGAGGACGCGCCGCACCCGTCCGAAGGCCAGTATGGTCTTCCAGGACTGGCAAGTGGCGAAGGTCGGGTCTACCGACGAGTTGAGGAGCGGAAAGGGCGGCCTACTCGTGGCTGCAAGTGTCGAAGATGCGGAATCCGCATGGGGTGCGGCCCTCGACACCGTCGCGGTTTACCCCGAAGCGAAGGTTGCCGTCGTCTGCAGCGTTCCGTGGGACGGTTCGGTGAGGCACCTCGTCACCTTGTCTGACGGCGGTCATCAGGACGTATGGTCGCGGTTCCAAAACCTGGCCCTGCCCACGGTGCATTGCAAAGCAGTCGACACCCTCCAGCCGACGACACAGGTTTGCCTGTTCCAGGTGCGCGCCGCCTACGTCCACGCGGCCACCTGGGATACCGCGATGAAGGCCGCACAATCTGTGCGGATTATGGCGAAGAAGGCCGCAGAAGCGGAAGGACTGCGCATGGATTGGAGCGCAGTGTTCACAAAGGTGCACCGCCGGCAGGGGGTGTGTGAGGTGAGCGTGCGCGTCCCGATCGTTGACGTGCAGAAGCTGCTGCGGAGCTCCGGCAAAGCCGGAACATTCTGGAAGGCCTTGTCCTTCGTCAACGGGACGGACACCATGCCGGCGGTGTGGGTGAGTGACTGCACCCTTGAAGAGGCGCGACGGCTGGCGGCACTGACTCCGAATACGTTCGGGGTAATCGCGGGCACAAAGACGGGTGTCTTCGGCATTCGGACGACCCCGGAACACGTTGCCGCCACCGAATCCGCGGTCGGAAAAAAGCTGTCGAAGCGCCAACTGCGTGGCGACAAATACGTGGTCACCACCGCGTGCGCTTCGGAACACGCGACCGACCTCCTTGCCGCCTGCGCTGCTGCCGGCTGGAAGGTCGAACAAGCCGGGGCCTTCAAGCGACAAGGTAAGACCGTGTGCATCGTCATCGCCGACACGGGCCCACCTGCACCCGTGTTCTTCCGGCTCGATCGCGCGTCTATTTCGATAAGGAAATACGACCGCTCCACTGACGCGAGGCAACGGAAGGGATTCTCCACGCAGTGTCAGCGGGAGAAGGTCAAACTCCCACCCGAGTTCTTCGCTAGCCTCAACGAACGGCCCGAGCCGTCTCCGGGCCAAAAGAGGGGACGCACAGAGGATGAGACAACTGAGTCCCAGGAAAAGCTAGCACGGGTGGACGGCAAGGACAACATGGTCACCGACTGCCGGCACACCAGCTGGCAGGAAGCACACTCGAACGCCGAAGCTTTCCTCTGCGTGGTCTGCGCCAAAGGCATGCAGGTCGGACAAGCCAAGCGGCTTTGCGCGCACGGCCCCTGCCAGGCTGCAATCTGTCACGCATGCTGGACTAAGTCGCGGGCCACGCCGCCAACTTCATCTCCCTCGCCCGCGCAGGCGACCGCCGACGTCCCCCCCCCGGAGTCACAATGGTGATCCACGCCAACGATTTGTCCCCCCAGCCGACGAGAGAGTTCTATCTGGCCCTCGTAGCGTACGCGCTTCTCGTGACTCAAGGTATCGAACCCAACCCTGGCCCTCCACCAATTCGAATTGTGACTATAAATGTCACGTCCTTGATGAAGAACCTGTACCTCCTCATCTGCATAGCGGCGGACATCATCTGTGTTCAAGAAACGAAGTTGACGAGTGCCGGGCAGAGAAGTATCCGGATGGCCCTGAAACAAGCCGGCGCCCTTGATGTATGGCAACCCTTCTTCGGCAGCTGCTGTGTTGGGCGGAAGTGCGGCAACAGCGTCCCATCCCAGGTTACAGGAGGTAGTGCAGGAGTCGCGATTTTCGTCAAGAAAGGCTTGCCTGCATGTATCGTCGAGCCTTTTGACGCAGCCGAGCAACGTGCCTACGAATCGGCCCGCTTCTTGCATGTACGTGTCGCGACAGGTGTAGGTAAAGGAGCCGTACACGTGGTGTCATTGTACGGTCACTGTGGCATTTCCGAAAAACCCGAGCGGGAAAGGTTGATCGAGGGATCCCTGTGGGGATTGCGCCAGCGCTTGGGTGCTGTGCCCCTTGTCGCCGCCGGCGATTTCAACACGACCCCCCTCGGTTCCCCGGCGCTCCGATTCGCCTTGCGCAACGGCTGGTCGGACTCTGCCGAGCTGCAAGCTGAAGCCCTGGGAAGTCCTGCAGAGTTTACATGTTACCACGGTCAGCCGTCACGCATCGACCTTCTTCTCACCAACGAAGTCGCTTCTGCCGCTCTCGGTCGCGTGGAGACTTTCGAAGCCGGCCTCCCTACGCACAAGGCGGTCCGAGCCACCTTTAATCTTGCAGTATTCCAACAACTGAACCCGGTACTCCGGTACCCCCGGGCAATTCCAAGCACCGGGCTGAGCGGCCTGGACGACCCGAATGCCCTCCGGAACGTCTCTGAGAAGTACCGCCTCGGGGACCCTTGCCCCCCCGGGCTCGAAGGTAGCCCCCGGGTGAACTTCCTCTGGCAACGGACTTCGCGAGCTGCGGAAGAGTACCTCATCCTCAAATCCGGAATCGAAGGCAACCTAACCGGGTACTGTGGCCGTGGCGTACGTCGGGAATTGAACTCTCAGCGAGTATCGGCGAGGCCGTCCCCTGAAGGTGCGGGAGCCGATACAGCTTCTTTGAAGAGAGCCAGGTGTCTCCTTGGGCGCATACGGGAGTACGCAGCCGCCAGAGCCAAATGGGAAAGCACAATCGTCTCCCCTGGCCCTTTGCCCTTCCAGCTTGAGGGACAGTGGACGAAAATACGCTCCTTTCGAAGTTTCGTGTTGCTGCGCACGGATGGGAAGTGTGCTCTGCCACCCGAGCCGCCGTCAGCGAAAATCGGAAGAGGCCTCGCGTTTACCGTCTCAGGACTGTGTCGTGACCTGGCGCATAGCACGCTAACTTCGAGATACCTGAAGAGCGCGAGGAGTCAGCGGGAGCTTCGCGACCCCCTGGGGAAGGAATCGTTCGCTTGGGTGAAGAAAGACGCGCCATCGGGGTTATCGTTTGTAACTGGGGCCGATGGGCGGCTCACTGCGAACTTGGCAGAAGTTGACGCGTTGGTGAGGAGGAGTTGGGATCCAGTGCTCCGCATGTACGCCGAGAAGAGGGAACCCGAGTTTGCCCCTTTCTTCCAGGAGTACAAAGACTTTATCACGCAACACCCATGCAATCTAAATCCGATCACGGCCGAGCGGCTTCGTCAGGTGGCGAAAAAGAAGAGCGTACAGACGTCTTGCGGTGTCGACGGCTGGCGCATGCGTGAAATCGCCGTTCTGCCGAATGCAATCCTGGAAAGCTTTGTCGCGGTGCTCAACGAGGTAGAGGAAACCGGCTTCTGGCCCGACGGAGTCCTGGACGCAATGGTCACCTTAATTCCTAAAGGAGAAGGGAGTGATCCACTGAAGCTGCGTCCGATTACTGTCTCGAGCGTAGTATACCGACTCTGGGCTAGCGTGCGCCTACAGGATGTCATGCTCTGGCAAGAGCTATGGATTCACGGGTCGCAACATGGTTTCCGGCACGGCCACTCCTGCGACGACGTGGTCATGGATATCGCCCTGTCGATAGAGGAATCACTGACAAACGGTACACCCCTGTGCGGGGTCGCACTCGACTTTGCCAAGTGCTTTGACCGCGTCCCTCAGGCCCTGGTGCTCGACTTGATGGAGGCGCTTGGGCTTCACGAGCGTGTGCTGGCACCCTTACGCCACATATACAAGCACCTGCGGCGTCGCTTCCGGTACCCCTTGGGAGTCGGCGAGATGTTCACTGTCACCAACGGAATTCTCCAGGGCTGCCCGATATCAGTGGTCCTGATCAACGCGCTCCTCTCTGTTCTCTCGAAGGCCTTGGTCAGCCGAGCTCGGGTGAGTCCGAAGTCGTTCGCCGACGATCTGTACCTGCTGTCGCAACTTGCGAGGCTACTCCAAGAGGGAATTCGAACCACAGAGGTGTTCGACAGCCTGACAGGCTTTGCCCTCAACGAGGACAAGTCGGTCTCCTTCTCGACGTCCCCAGAGCCTCCTCGCCTCGTGATCGGTCGCAAAATAATTCGATCGAGCAAAATAGTGAAGGTTTTGGGTGTCCCCCTGGGCACAGAGGGACCCGTTGACAACCGCAGGGCCAACGCCACGGTCGAGGCCGCGGCCAGACTTGAGGCGGCGCCGCTCATGCATCGCACGAAGTTCCGCATAATGCAGACGATCGCAGCCTCCGCGTATTACGGGGCGGCCTACTGCACGAATACAACAGGTGGCTTCGTCAACAGCTCAACGCTCCGAACGGCACTCTCCGCTTGCGTGATCCCTCGATCTAACCGGGCGAAGAGCCCTCTTGCGGTTCTCTCCCTGGTTGCTAAAGCACACCTGTGTGATCCGGCATGCGCCTCAGGTTTCAGCTTATTCCGCACGTTCGTGAAACAATACGGGAAAGAGAGGTTTCGGGTGAGGATGGACGCTCTCCTTCGCGTGGGAGCCGACTCGTCTATCAAGGGTCCCGTAGGTCTTATGGCTAATCTTCTGCGGGAGATAAGATTCCTACGGGCCACGCAGCACAGCTTCCAGTCCCTGTCTTTCGACGGGACTCCCGTGTCGCTACTCGGTAAAGAAGCCCCACACCTCTTTCGTGAGGGCCTGCGTCTGCGCGCGTGGCGTTACTTGACCACACAGAGACAAGGATTTGACGGAATCGAAGGAGGGGTGGACGTACGTGCCATGAATCGGCTTTGGCTGAACCGCGCGACGGACCACAAATTGAGTTCCGCGATCAGTCGATGTATTGGGGGAGCGGTGTACTCACGGGAATGGTGCCACGGCTACCCGACAGGGCCACGGCTCGCTCCGCGCCCACGGCGCAACGACTTGCGCCCGCCGTAGTAGTACGGGATAGTAGTGGGGCGACCGGATACTCCTCGGAGAGATGGTCCCTGCACTCTAACTCGTCTCTCTCTCTCTCAATCTGTTGCCTGCCCCCTTTGCTCCTGCCGGATGGACCCGACAGCGTGCCAGAGTCAATTCTGTACTGCCCTGTTGAGGTCTTTTCCCTTCTGAAACTCATGGCCAAGGGGGAACGCCTCTTGTGCCCGTTTCCCGTCCATGCCTCGTTTAGGGATGCCCTCCGCGGGACCGCGGGGAAGCGGGGCATCCTGCAGCCGTTCAACGACGGCGACGGCTCGGGACGGACGAGGGCGCGTTTTCTAACCCACAGTGCCCGGATAGATGGTTGTTGCATCCCTTCTGAAAGCGGGTATGGACCCCATGCAGGTTCAAAAGATGGGTGATCGGGCATCAGGAGACATGGTGACCCACTACGACGAGAAAGTCCTAAGGGACCCAGGGTGTGTTGAGGCGTAAAAAGCTTACACCGAGCCACTCGAAGTTCTCGTACAGAAAGTGAAGAACAAGAAGGCAACCCGTGTCCCCGACGTCGACTGCGAGACATGCCACCGAAGAACGGAGGGCTCCACAAAAGAGCTCTACGTTTTCCCAAGTGTGATGGATGTGGCTCTTAAGCTAGCCCAACGGTCGAAGAGAACAGGCGACGAAATAAGGTTAAAAGTCCGCACGCCCATTCAACCAGCCTTTGCGGGAGTCCCATATATTTTACTACTTTTTACAAAGTTGCCCACTATATTTACTAATTCTCACAAACATGCCCCTTGATAGTTCTTACTTTTTACAAACATGCCCATGAAGTTTCCCCTTTTTACAAACATGCCTGCATAGCTTCCATTTCTTACAAACACATGCCCATGAAGTTTTCACTTCTTACAAGGTTGCCCGATATAATTTACAGATCTTACAAACATGCTCCGGGTTCCCAGGTTCTCACTCGAGAACCAACTAAAGATGCTCAAGGGAACAAAGGTCTGGTGCGGCAGGCTGATGTGTGTATCACCAAGCCTCGTTTCGATATACACACCACAAACGGCGCTCTAAGGGAAGCTCGGGGAACATCATTCAGCTGCTGAACTCTCTGCGTGAAAAGACAGCTGAGCGTTTTGCACGCGGAAGGGCTGTAACCGGGGAGGGGGGTCGTTGACCTGGTTGCCCTAACCATATTTTGCCGCTTATTCCAGGAGGGCAAAGGTGCTCAAGGTTGTCCAGGCTAACACACAATCAAGAAAGGTCAAGGATACAAAAACGAGGTATGCGGTGTCTTTGGATGCCTGGACAGTTCCTGCGCGCATGCTGTCGCAGTCATAGCAAGATGAATGAAAAAAGACCCCGCCTCGTTTATCCATGCCGTTCATTTGAAGGAATCCATCCGTGAGACTTACGCCGCCCATGAAGTGCCCGTGCCTTGCAACCCTTGAGTGCAAGTACCGTATTTCTAAAAATGTTGGCCGGAAATAAACCTGGCGCCCCCCCAAAAACCGGGCAAAACCGCCAGGTTTATTTCCGGCCACCATTTTTGCAGGTTTTTTGGGTACTTAGCAGATTTCCCCCCCTCAACCACCCAGAATCGCTCGCCGTCCCTACTCGGTACCCAGCTGGTGGTGGACATGAGGCTTGCGGAGTCGTGTCTTTGATGAACGTCTGACATGTCCCGGTCTATGCATCCTTCTCTGTTCGCAGCTGTCTCGGCGCACAACACAGTTGGGGCATGGCGTACGCTTGTGCAACATGTTGGTGGGAACGCGAGAGCAGGACAAAGGAAGAAGTTCCTCTTTGATATGTTGAGTGTGCTGCACAGCCGCTGTTGGATCCGGGGTGCTCCTCCCAGAAGCCAAGTCCAGAACTTCTTTGATTGGAGGTGGCAGCAACCCACGTGGAACCATCTCGTGCTAAACCCTCGTTCTTGGTCTTCTTCGTGCGGCTGGTCATCCTCAAATTACCCAACCGTAGCCCTGAAAACCGTAGGCTGAAAAGCGACAGTTCGGGAGCAGGAATCCTTGGAATACAGGAGCTGAAGGAAATGAGGAACAGCGGGTCGCAGGATACCAGTCTTGTGGTGAAGGAAAGTAGCACAGATGGCCAAATACCGTGTTCCCGGCCACTTCCGTAGGTCCAAAGTACCCCTTTTCGAAAGTCTTTTCCCTGGAGAGTATTAGGCATGCAATATTTTTTGATCGATCAACGCAATCGCTCGCGGGAGCGAGGCCGGGCACAGTCGCTGGTGGGTCCTTCCACCGTGGCAAAAGGCGGCAGAGCCGACGAAACTCGAGTCGACCATGAGCATCATCACGGTAAGTCGGCAACGACGTGGCTCCTCAACCGGATTCCCGCTCTTACTCTCCAAGACCAAAGCTCCACTTGGACGTGCTTTTGGGTGGCTTGGGATGGCCCTGGGAGGCTAAGAAGTCGTCGGTGATGGCGATCATGACGGCCCGTGGATACATCTAAGCCGTCGGCGATCCCAGCAAACCCTTGCGCTATCCCTGTAGCGCGGGAGAACAGCTTCCGGTGAAGGCCCTGCCTGACTAGGTGTAGTATGAAATCTGCTAAGTACAACTTGCTTTTACCAAAAAAAATGTTGGTTGGAAAAAATGTTGGCCGGAAATAAACCTGGCGCCCCCCCAAAACCGCCACGATTATTACCTATTATTAGATTTCCGAAATCCGCCCCAAATTATTAGATTTTATTAGAAATTATTAGATATTATTACCTGGTTCCTGAAATTATTAGATATTATTACCTGATTATTAGAAGTTATTACCTATTGTTAGATATTATTACCAGGTAATAATCCATTATTACCCGACTTTCCCATGCATTCTCACAGCAAAAGTGCCCCTAGGAGTGGAAGGTGATCGTCACAGTGGGTGTTGGTGCGTCCAAGCTGTTCCTTTCATCCCGTTCGCAATTCCGTTAGTTGCTAAGTCGAAATGGAAGGATGCCAAAAGAGGTAGG